>JAIUSX010000344.1:47500-50513 GCA_026573805.1 Hesperophylax magnus | reverse complement strand
ACCTAACCTAACCTAACCTAACCTAACCTAACCTAACCTAACCTAACCTAACCTAACCTAACCTAACCTAACCTAACCTAACCTAACCTAACCTAACCTAACCTAACCTAACCTAACCTAACCTAACCTAACCTAACCTAACCTAACCTAACCTAACCTAACCTAACCTAACCTAACCTAACCTAACCTAACCTAACCTAACCTAACCTAACCTAACCTAACCTAACCTAACCTAACCTAACCTAACCTAACCTAACCTAACCTAACCTAACCTAACCTAACCTAACCTAACCTAACCTAACCTAACCTAACCTAACCTAACTACCTAACCTAACCTAACCTAACCTAACCTAACCTAACCTAACCTAACCTAACCTAACCTAACCTAACCTAACCTAACCTAACCTAACCTAACCTAACCTAACCTAACCTAACCTAACCTAACCTAACCTAACCTAACCTAACCTAACCTAACCTAACCTAACCTAACCTAACCTAACCTAACCTAACCTAACCTAACCTAACCTAACCTAACCTAACCTAACCTAACCTAACTAACCTAACCTAACCTAACCTAACCTAACCTAACCTAACCTAACCTAACCTAACCTAACCTAACCTAACCTAACCTAACCTAACCTAACCTAACCTAACCTAACCAACCTAACCTAACCTAACCTAACCTAACCTAACCTAACCTAACCTAACCTAACCTAACCTAACCTAACCTAACCTAACCTAACTAACCTAACCTAACCTAACCTAACCTAACCTAACCTAACCTAACCTAACCTAACCTAACCTAACCTAACCTAACCTAACCTAACCTAACCTAACCTAACCTAACCTAACCTAACCTAACCTACTACCTAACCTAACCTAACCTAACCTAACCTAACCTAACCTAACCTAACCTAACTAACCTAACCTAACCTAACCTAACCTAACTAACCTAACCTAACTAACTAACCTAACCTAACCTAACCTAACCTAACCTAACTAACCTAACCTAACCTAACCTAACCTAACCTAACCTAACCTAACCTAACCTAACTAACCTAACCTAACCTAACCTAACCTAACCTAACCTAACCTAACCTAACCTAACCTAACCTAACCTAACCTAACCTAACCTAACCTAACCTAACCTAACCTACCTAACCTAACCTAACCTAACCTAACCTAACCTAACCTAACCTAACCTAACCTAACCTAACCTAACCTAACCTAACCTAACCTAACCTAACCTACTAACCTAACCTAACCTAACCTCTAACCTAACCTAACCTAACCTAACCTAACTAACTAACCTAACCTAACCTAACCTAACCTAACCTAACCTAACCTAACCTAACCTAACCTAACTAACCTAACCTAACCTAACCTAACCTAACCTAACCTAACCTAACCTAACCTAACCTAACCTAACCTAACCTAACCTAACTAACCTAACCTAACCTAACCTAACCTAACCTAACCTAACTAACTAACCTAACCTAACCTAACCTAACCTAACCTAACCTAACCTAACCTAACCTAACCTAACCTAACCTAACCTAACCTAACCTAACCTAACCTAACCTAACCTAACCTAACCTAACCTAACCTAACCTAACCTAACCTAACCTAACCTAACTAACCTAACCTAACCTAACCTAACCTAACCTAACCTAACCTAACCTAACCTAACCTAACCTAACCTAACCTAACCTAACCTAACCTAACCTAACCTAACCTAACCTAACCTAACCTAACCTAACCTAACCTAACCTAACCTAACCTAACCTAACCTAACCTAACCTAACCTAACCTAACCTAACCTAACCTAACCTAACCTAACCTAACCTAACCTAACCTAACCTAACCTAACCTAACCTAACCTAACCTAACCTAACCTAACCTAACCTAACCTAACCTAACCTACCTAACTAACCTAACCTAACCTAACCTAACCTAACCTAACCTAACCTAACCTAACCTAACCTAACCTAACCTAACCTAACCTAACCTAACCTAACCTAACCTAACCTAACCTAACCTAACCTAACCTAACCTACCTAACCTAACCTAACCTAACCTAACCTAACCTAACCTAACCTAACCTAACCTAACCTAACCTAACCTAACCTAACCTAACCTAACCTAACCTAACCTAACCTAACCTAACCTAACCTAACCTAACCTAACCTAACCTAACCTAACCTAACCTAACCTAACCTAACCTACTAACCTAACCTAACCTAACCTAACCTAACCTAACCTAACCTAACCTAACCTAACCTAACCTAACCTAACTAACCTAACCTAACCTAACTAACCTAACCTAACCTAACCTAACCTAACCTAACTAACCTAACCTAACCTAACCTAACCTAACCTAACCTAACCTAACCTAACCTAACCTAACCTAACCTAACCTAACCTAACCTAACCTAACCTAACCTAACCTAACCTAACCTAACCTAACCTAACCTAACCTAACCTAACCTAACCTAACCTAACCTAACCTAACCTAACCTACCTAACCTAACCTAACCTAACCTAACCTAACCTAACCTAACCTAACTAACCTAACCTAACCTAACCTAACCTAACCTAACCTAACCTAACCTAACCTAACCTAACCTAACCTAACCTAACCTAACCTAACCTAACCTAACTAACCTAACCTAACCTAACCTAACCAACTAACCTAACCTAACCTAACCTAACCTAACCTAACCTAACCTAACCTAACCTAACCTAACCTAACCTAACCTAACCTAACCTAACCTAACCTAACCTAACCTAACCTAACCTAACCTAACCTAACCTAACCTAACCTAACCTAACCTAACCTAACCTAACCTAACCTAACCTAACCTACTAACCTAACCTAACCTAACCTAACCTAACCTAACCTAACCTAACCTAACCTAACCTAACCTAACCTAACCTAACCTAACCTAACCTAACCTAACCTAACCTAACCTAACCTAACCTAACCTAACCTAACCTAACCTAACCTAACCAA
>JAIUSX010000344.1:0-42500 GCA_026573805.1 Hesperophylax magnus | reverse complement strand
CCTAACCTAACCTAACCTAACCTAACCTAACCTAACCTAACCTAACCTAACCTAACCTAACCTAACCTAACCATCAGTGTTCTTTTGCGAGCCAAGCGGTGAGTGTCTTAAAATTTAAAACTTAAATCTGATTTGAATTCTATTTGTACTATTTACATTATCTGCGTTTCTAGGCCACGTTCTCTCAGTGTGCACGTAAAATTCGTCTTAAATTCTATTTTTATTTTATAAGTCAGTGTTAATAAATGAATTTAAATTTTTTTTTAAATCGTTTTCCCGTGTAACGTTGCCACGAGCTACTTAATCTTCGGTATCTCCCCGAAAACACGCTGTTGGCAGGCAAGAAGCTGAAGATAATTCAGTGTTCTTTTGCGAGCCAAGCGGTGAGTGTCTTAAAATTTAAAACTTAAATGTGATTTGAATTCTATTTGTAGTATTTACATTATCTGCGTTTCTAGGCCACGTTCTCTCAGTGTGCACTTAAAATTCATCTTAAATTCTATTTTTATTTTATAAGTCAGTGTTAATAAATGAATTAAAAATTTTTTTTAAATCGTTTTCCCGTGTAACGTTGCCACGAGCTACTTTATCTTCGGTATCTCCCCGAAAACACGCTGTTGGCAGGCAAGAAGCTGAAGATAATTCAGTGTTCTTTTGCGAGCCAAGCCGTGAGTGTCTTTAAATTTAAAACTTAAATCTGATTTGAATTCTATTTGTAGTATTTACATTATCTGCGTTTCTAGGCCACGTTCTCTCAGTGTGCACGTAAAATTCGTCTTAAATTCTATTTTTATTTTATAAGTCAGTGTTAATAAATGAATTTAATTTTTTTTTTAAATCGTTTTCTCGTGTCACGTTGCCACAAGCTACTTAATCTTCGGTATCTCCCCGAAAACACGCTGTTGGCAGGCAAGAAGCTGAAGATAATTCAGTGTTCTTTTGCGAGCCAAGCGGTGAGTGTCTTAAAATTTAAAACTTAAATGTGATTTGAATTCTATTTGTAGTATTTACATTATCTGCGTTTCTAGGCCACGTTCTCTCAGTGTGCACTTAAAATTCATCTTAAATTCTATTTTTATTTTATAAGTCAGTGTTAATAAATGAATTAAAATTTTTTTTTAAATCGTTTTCCCGTGTAACGTTGCCACGAGCTACTTTATCTTCGGTATCTCCCCGAAAACACGCTGTTGGCAGGCAAGAAGCTGAAGATAATTCAGTGTTCTTTTGCGAGCCAAGCGGTGAGTGTCTTTAAATTTAAAACTTAAATCTGATTTGAATTCTATTTGTAGTATTTACATTATCTGCGTTTCTAGGCCACGTTCTCTCAGTGTGCACGTAAAATTCGTCTTAAATTCTATTTTTATTTTATAAGTCAGTGTTAATAAATGAATTTAATTTTTTTTTTAAATCGTTTTCTCGTGTCACGTTGCCATAAGCTACTTAATCTTCGGTATCTCCCCGAAAACACGCTGTTGGCAGGCAAGAAGCTGAAGATAATTCAGTGTTCTTTTGCGAGCCAAGCGGTGAGTGTCTTTAAATTTAAAACTTAAATCTGATTTGAATTCTATTTGTAGTATTTACATTATCTGCGTTTCTAGGCCACGTTCTCTCAGTGTGTACGTACAATTCGTCTTAAATTATATTTTTATTTTATAAGTCGGCCGGCCTTCGAATAAGTTTTGAACAAGTTTTTCAACAAGGAATGCGGAAAGCATCTTAAATTAAAGAAGTCGTAGGCTCATTGCCTACACAACAGGTAATGGAGCCCTGTAAAAAAGCGGATATCATGGAAAAAACCCTAGAAGAAGGGTTCATTGATACAATGGCCTCAACCTCATCTCATGGTATGGTCCAAGATCCCAAAGAACCAGAAGAAGATGAAAACACCGTAATGTCACTTCTTAACAGCACCATCAAAGAGTCAGAAAATGCCAAACGGGCTATAGCTTCCTGCGGGAATATCAAGAGCACAAATAAGGCAATTGTGGTAGCATCAATTGACAAAATGCTCTCGAACGCCACCCAGATGAGCTCGATAACTCAACCAAGCAAAGATTCGTTTGGTGAAAGCAGTGAAGTCAAAACCCTAAATGAAGCAATCTTACTGCTTAAAATAGAACACTCCAGGGAGCTATTTGAACAGGAGAAACGACACACGGAGCAAATTGTTATGATCATCACCCAAAAAGGAAACAATAAGAGTGAAGCGACACTCCACAAATCGGATGTGGAGAATAACAAGCCCTCCACTAGTTTTGCAGAAGCAACAAAGGAGAAAAGCGGAACTAGGCAATCCCCCACAGCGCATACAACAATGACAGAAAGCTCTCCCGTCACTATTGCCCCTATTGAGAAAACGTACTCGATAGTTGTCTCAGGGAAATCCCCCATAGCAAGCGAGACTCTGGAGAAGACACTTAAAGAAAAAATCAATGTCACATCCTTAGGGATATGCATAAAAAAGATCAAAAAGTTAGCCAACAATAGAGTGTTCGTTCAATGCGACACAGAAGAACAGTGTCAGAAATTCTCTACTGAAGTGTCCAAAATGGAAAATCTACAGAGCCAAAAGGGGGTTAAGTTACAACCCAGACTCATAATAAAAGGAATTGATGCCGACCTATCAGAAAAAGACATTGTGACGGCTATAATAAAACAAAATAGCGGGATTACCTCTCTCCTAGGAGAACAACCCGAAAAAGCTATCAAATTTATACACAAAGTACCATTTAAAAAAGACGCGACCCGCAAATGTGCGGTGATAGCGGCAGCCCTACATATCTGGCAATATCTTATCGATAAAAAAGTGCTGAACATCGGTTACTACAAAGCCGGGGTCAGCGAATATCTCTCGATTTTAAGCTGCCAAAAGTGCTTGTGTTATGGCCACACAGTAGCCCACTGCAAGAGCAAGGAAGTATGCTAGCGCTGTGGTGGAGACCACAAAATACAAGCATGCAAAGCCCCGAATACCGGCGTAATGTGCTGCCAAAGCTGCGTAGCATCCAACAAAAGACAAAAACTAACAAAACCTACCAACCACATGGCCCAATCAATGGAATGTCCCATCTACAAAAGGAACGTAGAGAGATATAGGACTTTGGTTGACTATGGACAGCCATAATGCAATTAAGTTTGCGCAGGCAAACCTACAGAGATGTGAAGCTGCCACCGTCAACTTCTTACAAAACGCCATTAACAGAAAAATAGATATCGCGATCATACAGGAGCCGTATACAGGAAATACAGGAAAAATTAATAAATCATCCTTCAACGGACTCATCTTTCAAAAAACAAGTGTGGACTGCCCAGTAAAGGCTGCAATAATAGTATTGAATAAAAGTATCGCTGACACCTGTATCCTACTCCACAAATTCAGCAACAACTGTAATATATTTATTGAAGCGCAAATCCAGGGAACCCCACTTATCATAGGATCAATATACTGTCCCCCAAATGAAGATATCGACTTCAGCCTAGAAAAATCGAACAGGCTAATAGACACTCACAACAAAAAAATTATCATTGGAGCGGATGTCAATGCCAAAAGTATATGGTCGGGCAGCAAAAAGACAGACAAAAGAGGCGACAAACTGAGCGACTTTATTGCCCAGAAACACTTACATATCGTCAACGAAGGAACAACACCGACATTTGAAACCGTTCGACAAAACATGTTACTGAGCAGCGTGATCGACGTAATCTTGTGTTCCGACAGCGTAATTGGACACATAAAGAACTGGAAAGTAGACAAAAGAATCGCTGCCATGTCGGACCATAATGGAATAACTTTCAACGCGCAATTCAAGAAATCATCTACAGAAGAAATTCCAAAATCAACATTCCTATATAAGACCAATAAGGCAGATTGGATGGAATTCGACAAGACTCTGAAATCAAATGTTGAAGGCAAGGGAATAACAGTTCAGGCAATTGAAGCGAACAATCAACCTGGTTCCCTCAACAGACAAGTCTCAGACCTCATGGATGCCATGTCGGATGCATGCAGAATGGCAATTCCTCCACTGAAAAAATCTAGACAAAAAATCTGCCCCTGGTGGAATGACAAATTGGAAAAGCTGAAAAAAGACGTTCTCGCCGCAAAGAGGAAGCTGATGAACTCAGGACCAGCAAGAAGAGATGCGGTCACACTACCAGCCTACCTGGAGCTAAAAGAAGAATACAAGGAGGAAATTGCTACAGCAAAAATACAAAACTGGAAAGAATTTTGCAGCAATCAAGGAAAAGATACAGTCTGGTCCACGGTTTTGAGAGTACTTATGGCAACACAAAAGTCACCACCAGAAACGCTTCAAGTCAATACAGTGACCACAACGTCAGCTCAAGAGACGGCGTCCACACTCTTAGATCATTTCTTCCCTAATGACTGTCCAGTCAGGGAAACAGCGGAACAAACACGTATTCGGAATAATGAGGAAGAAGACCGCCTTAGCGTAACCGACCCCCCATTTACAAGATCCGAGATAAGGAAAATACTTGTATCCATAGATATAAAGAAGTCCCCAGGAAGAGATCACTTTACAGCCGACATATGCCAAAAGGCGTTCGAAAGTCTTCCAGAAATTTTTACGGCATTATACAACGCGTGCCTCCGAATTGGCTGCTTCCCAATCCTTTGGAAGGTCGCTAGAATCAAGGTTATTCCAAAGCCGGGAAAAGAAGACTACGGTAACATCTCTTCATACAGACCTATAGGTCTTCTCCCGGTATTTGGCAAGGTACTAGAGAAATTACTCATCAAGAGAGTAACCTGGCACTTCAGCACGAAGGGGAAACTTAATTCAAACCAATACGGGTTCACGCAACAAAAAAGCACAGAAGATACAATGCTTGATGCCGTCAACCACATCAAGAAAGCGAATAAAGTAGGACTTCATGCATGCCTTATATCACTGGACATAAAGGGGGCATTCGACAACGCGTGGTGGCCCCACCTTAAAATGCAACTAGCCAAAAAAGACTGTCCACTAAACATATACAAAGTTTTTAAAGACTACCTGTCGGACAGAATGGTAGAAACAATTTACGCAGGCGCGTGGGCACAAAAACACTCGAACAAGGGCTGTATACAAGGATCTGCCTGTGGACCGATTTTATGGAACATAGTACTGGACGAACTGCTAAATCTCAAATTTGACTCTAACGTTCGCATACAGGCATTTGCTGACGACGTCTTAGTTATAATAACTCATAAAGATACGGCAGAACTACAGAAAATAATTAAAGATGCTCTCTCCTTAATAACATACTGGGGAGAAAAAGTAAAACTGCAATTCTCGGAGGAAAAAACAAAAGCACTATTCATCAGTAAGAGGAAAACACTCCCACCAAACATTGTGATGAATGGTAAAATTGTTCCACTCTCTCGGGATTGCAAAATTTTAGGGATAGTCATAGACGACAAGTTAAATTGGAGCAAGCATGTGGACATGGTATGCCAAAAAGCTGTCAATATAACCAAGAAACTTGCATTTATGGCAAAACCTACTTGGGGACTAAGTTCTGAGATATTAAGGACAATCTACATAGGAGTAGTCGAACCAATAATAACTTACGCCGCGACGGTATGGGCAACAGCTGCAAAACGAAAAAATATTCGCAAAAAACTAGATAGAGTCCAAAGGGCCATCGGCATTAGAATATGTAAAGCCTACCGCACTGTGTCCCTGACTTCTGTGCAGGCAATCGGGGGACTAACACCTTTGGACCTAAAACTCAAAGAACTCAGACTTATCGGTGAGACAAAAAGGAACAGAACTTTGCATCTTCTACCTGACGATAAAAAGTACCAGGGAATCGTAAAGGTTACTCATCTACCTCACCCTAGTAAACAAATTGGAGAACATGTCATCTTTCCAGGAACATACGAGAGAAACTCCTTTGAAGAGAACGAAATAGATATATACACAGATGGAAGTAAAACTGGAGGAAAAGTGGGTGCGGCCTACACAGTGTTCAATGCTAGCGGAGAAATTACAGCAAAGAACCTGCCCCTGGCAGATTACTGCTCAGTATTTCAAGCAGAGCTTTTCGCAATAATGCAAGCACTAGAGTGGGTCAACAAACAGCAAAAGCATTGGGAAAAAGTCAACGTCTTAACAGACTCACAAAGCGCTGCACACGCACTAGAGTCAAGGACACCTACCAACCCTATGGTCTTCAATATACAATGCTCGGCTCAACTCTTGAGAGAAAGAGGGTCTACCTGTAAATTTTTATGGATACGCGGGCACAATGGAATCCATGGAAATGAAAGAGCAGACGAGCTAGCAAAAGACGCTGCATTAAAAAGCAAAACACAAAAACTCTATTCAAAATTCCCACTGAGCTACGCAAAGTTCAAAATAAAGGAGTCAATTCTCGAAGAATGGGACCAAAGGTATAAAAACTCTGATACAGGTAAAGGAACACGGCTATTTTTCAGGAGTATAACAGAAGCCAAAGAGTTTGGTAATAAGACAACTCCAACTTTCGAACTCACACAAATCCTTACCGGTCACGGAGCAAACCTATCCTACCTTCACAGATTCAAGCTGAAAGATAGTCCCGCATGCCCGTGTGACAAACTATCGGACCAAACAGTGAAACATCTGTTGCTAGACTGCCCAATGTTCACGATGGAAAGATGGCAAATAACCAAAGAATGCCAGAGAAGAGATATAAACTTTACTGACATTTCTGATGTCATAAAAATTATACCTCTCCGAAAAATCTTCATTAAATTCGCAAAAAACATCATTACAAAAATTAAGGAACAAAATAAATAATAATCAAAAGACATAAAAATAAATTAAAATCACATTAAGCACTATCACTATAGCTATCCGATCAATCTAAAACAAGGCTAACGCAAGAAATCACGAACCAAGAGCGCTAAAGAACACTTCCTATCCTACAAATGGTTCTGTTAAGAGGGTAAGCAATTATAATCTTAACAAAACATCCACAATTTTCTTTCAGATTCACAAAACTACTCCGGCTGAGGTTTTACATGGTTCCCTCATGCTGTCAAACAAATGTTGGAGTAATGGATAGCCCATGTCAGATATTCCCACTAACCCACTAACCTCTCTAAAAATAACATGAACCCTTACCTATCCCAACATACATGAAAAAATTAAACTCAATAGCTCATTAAAAAAATCAAACAGTTTAAAGAAACCTTGATTAATAATAGACAAGGTAAAAAACAGAGAACACCCAAAAGAAAAAAAAAAAAAAAAAAACCTAACCTAACCTAACCTAACCTAACCTAACCTCACCTAACCTAACCTAACCTAACCTAACCTAACCTAACCTAACCTAACCTAACCTAACCTAACCGAGTGTTCTTTTGCGAGCCAAGCGGTGAGTGTCTTTAAATTTAAAACTTAAATGTGATTTGAATTCTATTTGTAGTATTTACATTATCTGCGTTTCTAGGCCACTTTTCCTCAGTGTGCACGTAAAATTCGTCTTAAATTCTATTTTTATTTTATTAGTCAGTCAGTCAATTTAAATTTAAAAAAAATCGTTTTCTCGTGTAACGTTGCCACGAGCTACTTAATCTTCGGTATCTCCCCGAAAACACGCTGTTGGCAGGCAAGAAGCTGAAGATAATTCAGTGTTCTTTTGCGAGCCAAGCGGTGAGTGTCTTAAAATTTAAAACTTAAATGTGATTTGAATTCTATTTGTAGTATTTACATTATCTGCGTTTCTAGGCCACTTTTCCTCGGTGTGCACGTAAAATTCGTCTTAAATTCTATTTTTATTTTATAAGTCAGTGTTAATAAATAAATTTAAATTTTTAAAAAATCGTTTTCTCGTGTAACGTTGCCACGAGCTACTTAATCTTCGGTATCTCCCCGAAAACACGCTGTTGGCAGGCAAGAAGCTGAAGATAATTCAGTGTTCTTTTGCGAGCCAAGCGGTGAGTGTCTTAAAATTTAAAACTTAAATGTGATTTGAATTCTATTTGTAGTATTTACATTATCTGCGTTTCTAGGCCACTTTTCCTCGGTGTGCACGTAAAATTCGTCTTAAATTCTATTTTTATTTTATAAGTCAGTGTTAATAAATAAATTTAAATTTTTAAAAAATCGTTTTCTCGTGTAACGTTGCCACGAGCTACTTAATCTTCGGTATCTCCCCGAAAACACGCTGTTGGCAGGCAAGAAGCTGAAGATAATTCAGTGTTCTTTTGCGAGCCAAGCGGTGAGTGTCTTAAAATTTAAAACTTAAATGTGATTTGAATTCTATTTGTAGTATTTACATTATCTGCGTTTCTAGGCCACTTTTCCTCGGTGTGCACGTAAAATTCGTCTTAAATTCTATTTTTATTTTATAAGTCAGTGTTAATAAATAAATTTAAATTTTTAAAAAATCGTTTTCTCGTGTAACGTTGCCACGAGCTACTTAATCTTCGGTATCTCCCCGAAAACACGCTGTTGGCAGGCAAGAAGCTGAAGATAATTCTGTGTTCTTTTGCGAGCCAAGCGGTGAGTGTCTTTAAATTTAAAACTTAAATGTGATTTGAATTCTATTTGTAGTATTTACATTATCTGCGTTTCTAGGCCACTTTTCCTCAGTGTGCACGTAAAATTCGTCTTAAATTCTATTTTTATTTTATTAGTCAGTGTTAATAAATTAATTTAAATTTTTAAAAAATCGTTTTCTCGTGTAACGTTGCCACGAGCTACTTAATCTTCGGTATCTCCCCGAAAACACGCTGTTGGCAGGCAAGAAGCTGAACATAATTCAGTGTTCTTTCGCGAGCCAAGCGGTGAGTGTCTTAAAATTTAAAACTTAAATGTGATTTGAATTCTATTTGTAGTATTTAAATTATCTGCGTTTCTAGGCCACGTTCTCTCAGTGTGCACGTAAAGCTCGTCTTAAATTCTATTTTTATTTTATAAGTCGGCCGGCCTGCGAATACGTTTTGAACAAGTTTTTCAACAAGGAATGCGGAAAGCACCTTAAATTAAAGAGGTCGTAGGCTCATTGCCTACACAACAGGTAATGGAGCCCTGTTTAAAAGCGGATATCATGGAAAAAACCCTAGAAGAAGGGTTCATTGATACAATGGCCTCAACCTCATAATAACAATACTCTTGAACCAAGTGGTCGACTGTAAAATCGTTGTTAATTTAATGTTTATTTGGGCTTATAAAAGTGATCAATTCCACAAAAAGTTGTTGCCTAATTAATTATTCCACTTGTATATTGTACATCGTAAGTGATCGTGTGATTCCGTTGTCTCTACAGAGTGCTACAATTCATTGTTTCATTACCTTGACAGTTCAGTACCTATTCATAATGTCTGTTCTACCTACTAAAGCGGGTACTAAGTCAAAACGTAATGTTGCCGTGGAGAGCCCCGCTGCCGAGTTGCTCCCTGGTTCAGAGCCAGACTTTGGTAATTTACTAATTTCGTTTAAGGACGAAATTAAAGAAGAAATTAATAAAGTGTTTATGCAATTAAAAACAATGAATGATGCGCTAAGAGAGTGTCACTCCAAAATTAATAACCTCGAAGTCAAAAACAATGAACTTCAAACTAATTATAATCTGGTATTGTCCAAATTAAACCGTCTTGAGCAAACCTCATTAAAAAACAACGTGGAAATTATTGGCATACCGGAAAAAAGAAATGAAAATTTAATAGATATCATAAAATTGCTAGGAGCCAAGGCAGGTGTTGATGTTCTCCCAAATGATATTGATGGAATCTCTCGTACAAGGGTCAAGGAATTACCCAGAGAAAATCCTAAATTTACTCGTCCAATTGTAGTAAAGTTCACAGCCAGCCGCAGTAGAGATAACTTTCTTGCTGCTATAAGGAAGAAAGGCACTCTCAACTCAAGTGATTTGAAGCTTCCCGGGGACTCCAAAATTTATGTCAACGAGCATCTGACTGCTGCAACCCGTGCGCTCTTCAAGACAGTGAGAGACTTAAGCAAGGATAAAAACTTTAAATTCAGATGGATCAAATACGGAAAAATATTTATACGCAAAAATGAAACTAGTCCCATTATTCAGGTGACATTGGAATCTGACGTGACTCAGGTTTTTTGCTGATAATCTTCTTAGATTTAGCATCGTCTCGTGTGACTATAAGCTATTATCAATTTATTTTTCCTATCTACCTTATCTTTTTTCCTACTTTAAAATATCATCCTTTGTACTGGTTTTTCTTTATTTGTATAATATTAACAACTAACTCTTTTAATACTACCAACTTTAATCCAAATTATCCTACATTTACTCTGCTTGCGTTACTACAACACCACTCTAATATTTATAATTTACTAGAACATGCCTACAACTATTTTATCAGTCTTATATTTTATATATTTTATCAACTAAATGTACTAAAATGTTGAATGTATATTATCAAAATGTGACTGGACTGCGTTCTAAAACTGATAGATTTTATTTTAATGTTACCAATAACAACTATGATATTATTATGATAACTGAAACTTGGCTGGTAGACAGTATTGCTAGTGAAGAGCTATTTGACAACCGTTACCTGGTATTTAGGCGCGATCGCAATGAGCAAAAAAGAGGAGGTGGAGTTATGATTGCGTTGAAGAAGCACCTCAAAGCTCACGTACAAAATGACTGGAATACGAGTGCTGAAGACATCTGGGTGACTATCTCGATTGAGAATTTCAAAAATATTCATTTATGTTGTGTTTATATACCACCAGGAGTCAATCACTCTCAAAGCATAAATGAATTCATGGATAAATTATGTGCACTTCGAGAACTTTACCACAAAGATCACTTCGTCATATCAGGTGATTTCAATTTACCACTAATTAACTGGTCTATTGGTAACGGTAACAGTATGCAAATTATGAATGGTTATCAATCTGAAATTATTTCCAAACTATCAGACACCCTTTCTTTTACTGATCTCTCGCAATACTGCACCTTCCCGAATAATAATCGTACATTCCTAGACCTTGTCTTTAGTTCGTTCCCTGTTAATGTGTCTAATACTGATGATTATCTCATACCTGAATGTAAACATCATAAAACCATTATTTTCGACATCAATATAGCTCTGGAAACCCCTATGGTGGACAACAAAAGGACAATCTATCTCTTCAGGAATGCTAATTTTGAAACGATCAATAACATCCTCAATAATATTGATTGGGATGCAGAATTTTTAAACCTATCAACTAATAATGCCATTGACCGTTTTTATGATATTTTAAATGAATTTATTCGTTTGAACGTCCCATCAAAGGAAGTTCATATTAACAACTCTTATCCTTATTGGTTTAATCCAGCCCTGATAAAACTCACTAAAGAAAAATATAAAGTGTTCAAAATGTGGAAAAAGTGGTCAAATCCTTTGGACTACCGTGAATTTTGTGTTCTTCGATCAAGGCAAAAGAAAATGTCTAGGGAATGTCTTAAACAATTTATAATAAACGCCGAACTTAATATATCCCGTGACCCGAAACATTTCTGGACCTATATTAAAGGAAAGAGAAATAATTCTGGTTTACCGCATATTATGAAACTGGGTGACATAACTGCCGTGAATCCCTTCGCAATATGCAACCTGTTCTCACAACACTTCGTCTCAACTTTTAATCACAAAACTGTTTCCGATGTTCATTCTACCAATTATCACGTAGACAATCAAGTTAACATATCTTCGGTATCAGTTTCCAAAGAAAAAATAGAAAAAATAATTGATACTATCTCTTGCTCATTGGGTGCAGGTAGCGATAAAATTCCGGCATTATTTATCAAAATGTGTAGCAAGGTAATCTCGAAGCCACTATTATTGCTCTTTCAATCCTCATTGAAAGAAGGTGTCTTTCCGGATCGCTGGAAGTGTGCTCATATTACACCAGTATTTAAGTCTGGGGCGAAAAATGAAGTCCGTAACTATCGTCCAATATCTAAATTACCGATATTCAGTAAGATATTTGAAAAAATTGTTCATGAACAACTGTATGACTGTGTCCAGTCTGTAATAATTGCTAACCAACATGAATTCATGAAAAAAAGATCAGTTGTCTCTAATCTTGCAACTTTCACTGAAAATATATCAAAATATATGGATGATCAAATCCAAGTTGACGTAATCTATACAGACTTCTCCAAAGCATTTGATAAAATTGATCACAGTCTTCTTTTATCTAAACTACTAGCTCTGGGAATCCACGGGGATTTGTACCGATGGCTGGTCTCCTATCTTAATGGGCGCACTCAAGGAGTAACTATTAATGGCTTCATATCTGAGATTGTAAATATACCTTCAGGTGTGCCCCAAGGATCTCACCTGGGACCGTTGCTGTTCACAATTTTCATCAACGATATTATAAAATGCTTTAATTATGCAAATATTCTACTCTTCGCCGACGATATGAAAATATTCTTTCCTATTAATTCTATTATTGACTGTTATAAATTACAAGAAGATCTATATAGACTTGATGACTACTGCATTATCAATCATCTCAACATGAACACCTCAAAATGTTATGTGATTACCTTTACTAGAAACAAAATAAAATTTGAACATAACTACTACATAGCCAGTCAAGTACTTAAAAAGGTTACACAAATTCGTGACCTAGGTGTTCTGCTTGACAGTAAACTTACATTCGAGGCGCATGTTGACATGATTGTGAAGAAAGCCCTTAGAATGTTAGGATTCTTATTCCGTATTGGAAAAGAATTCAATAATATTCAAACACTTAAAATATTGTATTTTTCTTATGTTCGTAGTCATCTTGAATTTGCTTCTCAGATATGGAATCCTCAATATAACATTTATGTAAAGCGCATTTAAGCCATCCAAAAAAAATTTGTCAATCATTTAAATTTTAAGATGAATATTGGTAACCACGGGATTAACAGCTCGATGGAATATTATGGACTAATACCATTAAAAACTAGAAGAGACTCCGCAGATATAATATATCTCTATAAAATTATCAGTGGCCTTATTGATTGTTCGCCCCTTTTGTCTGAGATTAATTTTAGAGTCCCTAGCTTTAGAACTAGAGATAAGTCACTTTTTCATCTTCAAAAATGCTCTACTAATCTCAGACAAAACGCTTTTATTTTCAGAGCTTGTACCCTATACAATAAGAATTTTAATTTTATTGACATATTTTCGTGTAGTTTAGGAACATTTAAAAAAGATACCTTAGCTATTATTAAATAATAATTCATAACATACTGCAAGTTATCATGTTGTTGATATGAACCCTGTCCAGTTACAAGTGACTCATTTTATAAACATCTGTTCAGTTTAGTTGTAGGTATATACATATATTGGTGATTATTGGTGTTGTGTGAGGATAAAATTGATATTTTGTAATTTACTTGTGTTCTTATATCCGATGTTATGTTTACTTTATTTAGTATTTTGTATTTTCTGTAAATATTTTTTGCCCACGGGTACTGGACCCTTAGTTTGTTATTATAATTATTTTTTTAAGTGAAAACCTATCATTAGATATTATTTGTATTTTTTATAAGTTAATTATTTAAAGATGTAAAAAATCTGTTGGTTTTCCTAAATAAACAAATAAACAAATAAACCTCATCTCATGGTATGGTCCAAGATCCCAAAGAACCAGAAGAAGATGAAAACACCGTAATGTCACTTCTTAACAGCACCATCAAAGAGTCAGAAAATGCCAAACGGGCTATAGCTTCCTGCGGGAATATCAAGAGCACAAATAAGGCAATTGTGGTAGCATCAATTGACAAAATGCTCTCCAACGCCACCCAGATGAGCTCGATAACTCAACCAAGCAAAGATTCGACTAGTGAAAGCAGTGAAGTCAAAACCCTAAAAGAAGCAATCTTACTGCTTAAAATAGAACACTCCAGGGAACTATTTGAACAGGAGAAACGACACACGGAGCAAATTGTTATGATCATCACCCAGAAAGGAAACAATAAGAGTGAAGCGACACTCCACAAATTGGATGTGGAGAATAACAAGCCCTCCACTAGTTATCCAGAAGCAACAACGGGGAAAAGCGGAACTAGGCAATCCTCCACAGCGCATACAACAATGACAGAAAGCTCTCCGGTCACAATTGCCCCTATTGAGAAAACGTACTCGATAGTTGTCTCAGGGAAATCCCCCATAGCAAGCGAGACTCTGGAGAAGACACTCAAAGAAAAAAATCAATGTCACATCCTTAGGGATTGGCATAAAAAAGATCAAAAAGTTGGCCAACAATAGAGTGTTCGTTCAGTGCGACACAGAAGAACAGTGTCAGAAATTCTCTACTGACGTGTCCAAAATGGAAAATCTACAGAGCCAAAAGGGGGTTAAGTTACAACCCAGACTCATAATAAAGGGAATTGATGCCGACCTATCAGAAAAAGATATTGTGAAGGCTATAATAAAATAAAATAGCGGGATTACCTCTCTCCTAGGAGAACAACCCGAAGAAGCTATCAAATTTATACACAAAGTACCATTTAAAAAAGACGCGACCCGCAAATGTGCGGTGATAGCGGTAGCGCCACATATCTGGCAATATCTTATCGATAAAAAAGTGCTGAACATCGGTTACTACAATGCCGGGGTCAGCGAATATCTCTCGATATTAAGCTGCCAAAAGTGCTTGTGTTTTGGCCACACAGTAGCCCACTGCAAGAGCAAGGAAGTATGCTGGCGCTGTGGTGGAGACCACAAAATACAAGCATGCAAAGCCCCGAATACCGGTGTAATGTGCTGCCAAAGCTGCGTAGCATCCAACAAAAGACAAAAACTAATAAAACCTTCCAACCACATGGCCCAATCAATGGAATGTCCCATCTACAAAAGGAACGTAGAGAGATATAGGACCTTGGTTGACTATGGACAGCCATAATGCAATTAAGTTTGCGCAGGCAAACCTACAGAGATGTGAAGCTGCCACCGTCAACTTCTTACAAAACGCCATTAACAGAAAAATAGATATCGTGATCATACAGGAGCCGTATACAGGAAATACAGGAAAAATTAATAAATCATCCTTCAACGGACTCATCTTTCAAAAAACAAGTGTGGACTGCCCAGTAAAGGCTGCAATAATAGTATTGAATAAAAGTATCGCTGACACCTGTATCCTACTCCACAAATTCAGCAACAACTGTAATATATTTATTGAAGCGCAAATCCAGGGAACCCCACTTATCATAGGATCAATATACTGTCCCCCAAATGAAGATATCGACTTCAGCCTAGAAAAATCGAACAGGCTAATAGACACTCACAACAAGAAAATTATCATTGAAGCGGATGTCAATGCCAAAAGTATATGGTGGGGCAGCAAAAAGTCAGACAAAAGAGGCGACAAACTGAGCGACTTTATTTCCCAGAAACACTTACATATCGTCAACGAAGGAACAACACCGACATTTGAAACCGTTCGACAAACATGCTACTGAGCAGCGTGATCGACGTAACCTTGTGTTCCGACAGCGTAATTGGACACATAAAGAACTGGAAAGTAGACAAAAGAATCCCTGCCATGTCGGACCATAATGGAATAACTTTCAACGCGCAATTCAATAAATCATCTACAGAAGAAATTCCAAAATCAACATTCCTATATAAGACCAATAAGACAGATTGGATGGAATTCGACAAGACTCTAAAATCCAATGTTGAAGGCAAGGGAATAACAGTTCAGGCAATTGAAGCGAACAATCAACCTGGTTCCCTCAACAAACAAGTCTCAGACCTCATGGATGCCATGTCGGATGCATGCAGAATGACAATCCCTCCACTGAAAAATTTAGACAAAAAATCTGCCCCTGGTGGAATGATAAATTGGAAAAGCTGAAAAAAGACGTTCTTGCCGCAAAGAGGAAGCTGATGAACTCAGGACCAGCAAGAAGAGATGCGGTCACACTACCAGCCTACCTCGAGCTAAAAGAACAATACAAGGAGGAAATTGCTACAGCAAAAATACAAAACTGGGAAGAATTTTGCAGCAATCAAGGAAAAGATACAGTCTGGTCCACGGTACTAAGAGTACTTAAGGCAACACAAAAGTCACCACCAGAAACGCTTCAAGTCAATACAGTGTCCACAACGTCAGCCCAAGAGACGGCGTCCACACTCTTTGATCATTTCTTCCCTAATGACTCTCCAGTCAGGGAAACAGCGGAACAAACATGTATTCGGAATAATGAGGAAGAAGACCGCCTTAGCGAAATTGACCCCCCACTTACAAGATCCGAGATAAGGAAAATACTTGTATCCATAGATATAAAGAAGTCCCCAGGAAGAGATCACTTTACAGCCGACATATGCCAAAAGGCGTTCGAAAGTCTTCTAGAAATTTTTACGGCATTATACAACGCGTGCCTCCGAATTGGCTGCTTCCCAATCCTTTGGAAGGTCGCTAGAATCAAGGTAATTCCAAAGCCGGGAAAAGAAGACTACGGTAACATCTCTTCATACAGACCTATAGGTCTTCTCCCGGTATTTGGCAAGGTACTAGAGAAATTACTCATCAAGAGAGTAACCTGGCACTTCAGCACGAAGGGGAAACTTAATTCAAACCAATACGGGTTCACGCAACAAAAAAGGACAGAAGACGCAATGCTTGATGCCGTCAACCACATCAAGAAAGCGAATAAAGAAGGACTTCATGCATGCCTAATATCACTGGACATAAAGGGGGCATTCGACAACGCGTGGTGGCCCCACCTTAAAATGCAACTAGCCAAAAAAGACTGTCCACTAAATATATACAAAGTTTTTAAGGACTACCTGTCGGACAGAATGGTAGAAACAATTTACGCAGGCGCGTGGGCACAAAAACACTCGAACAAGGGCTGTATACAAGGATCTGCCTGTGGACCGATTCTATGGAACATAGTTCTGGACGAACTGCTAAATCTCAAATTTGACTCTAACGTTCGCATACAGGCATTTGCTGACGACGTCTTAGTTATAATAACTCATAAAGATACGGCAGAACTACAGAAAATAATTAAAGATACTCTCTCCTTAATAACAGACTGGGGGGAAAAAGTAAAACTGCAATTCTCGGAGGAAAAAACAAAAGCACTATTCATCAGTAAGAGGAAAACACTCCCACCAAACATTGTGATGAATGGTAAAATTGTTCCACTCTCTCGGGATTGCAAAATTTTAGGGATAGTCATAGACGACAAGTTAAATTGGAGCAAGCATGTGGACATGGTATGCCAAAAAGCTGTCAACATAACCAAGAAACTTGCATTTATGGCAAAACCTACTTGGGGACTAAGTTCTGAGATATTAAGGACAATCTACATAGGAGTAGTCGAACCAATAATAAGTTACGCCGCGACGGTATGGGCAACAGCTGCAAAACGAAAAAAATATTCGCAAAAAACTAGATAGAGTCCAAAGGGCCATCGGCATTAGAATATGTAAAGCCTACCGCACTGTGTCCCTTACTTCTGTGCAGGCAATTGGGGGACTAACACCTTTGGACCTAAAACTCAAAGAACTCAGACTTATCGGTGAGACAAAAAGGAACAGAACTTTGCATCTACTACCTGACGATAAAAAGTACCAGGGAATCGTAAAGGTTACTCATCTACCTCACCCTAGTAAACAAATTGGAGAACATGTCATCTTTCCAGGAACATACGAGAGAAACTCATTTGAAGAGAACGAAATAGATATATACACAGATGGAAGTAAAACTGGAGGAAAAGTGAGTGCGGCCTACACAGTGTTCAATGCTAGCGGAGAAATTACAGCAAAGAAACTGCCCCTGGCAGATTACTGCTCAGTATTTCAAGCAGAGCTTTTCGCAATAATGCAAGCACTAGAGTGGGTCAACAAACAGCAAAAGCATTGTGAAAAAGTCAACGTCTTAACAGACTCACAAAGCGCTGCACACGCACTAGAGTCAGGGACACCTACCAATCCTATGGTCTTCAATATACAATGCTCAGCTCAACTCTTGAGAGAAAGAGGGTCTACCTGTAAATTTTTATGGATACGCGGGCACAATGGAATCCATGGAAATGAAAGAGCAGACGAGCTAGCAAAAGACGCTGCATTAAAAAGCAAAACACAAAAACTCTATTCAAAATTCCCACTGAGCTACGCAAAGTTCAAAATAAAGGAGTCAATTCTCGAGAATGGGACCAAAGGTATAAAAACTCTAATACAAGTAAAGGAACACGACTATTTTTCAGGAGTATAACAGAAGCCAAAGAGTTTGGTAATAAGACAACTCCAACTTTCGAACTCACACAAATCCTTACCGGTCACGGAGCAAACCTATCCTACCTTCACAGATTCAAGCTGAAAGATAGTCCCACATGCCCGTGTGACAAACTATCGGACCAAACAGTGAAACATTTGTTGCTAGACTGCCCAATGTTCACGATGGAAAGATGGCAAATAACCAAAGAATGCCAGAGAAGAGATATAAACTTTACTGACATTTCTGATGTCATAAAAATTATACCTCTCCGAAAAATCTTCATTAAATTCGCAAAAAACATCATTACAAAAATTAAGGAACAAAATAAATAATAATCAAAAGACATAAAAAAAAATTTAAATCACATTAAGCACGATCACTATAGCTATCCGATCAATCTAAAACAAGGCTAACGCAAGAAATCACGAACCAAGAGCGCTAAAGAACACTTCCTATCCTACAAATGGTTCTGTTAAGAGGGTAAGCAATTATAATCTTAACAAAACATCCACAATTTTCTTTCAGATTCACAAAACTACTCCGGCTGAGGTTTTACATGGTTCCCTCATGCTGTCAAACAAATGTTGGAGTAATGGATAGCCCATGTCAGATAGTCCCACTAACACACTAACCTCTCTAAAAATAACATGAACCCTTACCTATCCCAACATACATGAAAAAATTAAACTCAATAGCTCATTAAAAAATCAAATAGTTTAAAGAAACCTTGATAAATAATAGACAAGGTAAAAAACAGAGAACACCCAAAAGGAAAAAAAAAAAAAAAAAAAACCTAACCTATCCTAACCTAACCTAACCGAGTATCAAGTGAAGTTCTGAAAGTAGCAGTTATCGGTGAGTCAATTTTCGCACCAGTTATTCCTACCTAACCTAACCACATACTTTGTCTCGCGTTTTTTTGTGTTCTTTTTGTTTTTTTTTTTTGCACGCTTTTTAGCTCTTTTGTGTTAACCGCTCTTATCAATCTCGGCGCCCTCCCGGCGACCGTGGTTTAGTTTCGTTCAAATTCAAATTTTAATTCAGTTCTTACGTTTCTTGCTTTTTTCTCAATTCAAATTAATTTTCACGCGTTATCAAATCTTCATTCAATCACCATTTAAATTCAGTCCGCAGTAGCATCATCATAAAAACCTCGTTCGGCGTCCTTCCGACAACCGCTCTCTCAAATTCAATTTTAATTCAGTGACGCCTTCATTCTAGACTCAAATTTAACAAAATAAAAATTTACCGCATTGTGATTAATAATATAAATTCATTTTTAACTTCATTGCCGCCATTTTGGAAGCGTCATAGCTGTCAAAGCACAATTTGTTGCCACAACCAAATAATAATTTTAAAAAAACATATCTTCTTTTTTTTTTTTTTTATGCTTCCGAATTTTGTTGTCCGGGTTAAATCTTCCCCATAGGAAAAACTAAACCCTTCCACTCACTTTTCCACAAATGATCAGCTAGTCAATCAACACTATGCAAGTGCATTATATAAGTAAAATAAATACAAAACAATACAAGAACAACAACACGTCAAATCACCAGAGATCAAATGGGAAAAAAAATTCACCGACTCCAGATATTTTCATATCAGAGGGTTCGGCTCGGTAGAACTTCTAACAGGGCCTATAAATTCTACTGATCCCTCAACATAAATATTTAAAAAATCTTTCGTTATCCTACATGTATTCAAAATGACCGACTTGTGCATCTTTATATATAAATTTTTTGATAGATCTAATACGCCTAAATTTTTAATGAGAGAGCTAGGTATAATGCCAGTAGCCGAAATAACGAATGGTTATATTTTTATAGTCTGAGAATGCCAAATTCTTTTTATTTCGTTTCCTAAATCTGTGTATTTTCTCATTTTTTCATTAAAAGATTTTTTAATGTTACAGGAATTTGGAATAGCGACATCAATTTTTTATTTTTTTTTTTTTATTTATTTAATATTTGTATGTTTTTTACAATAAATATACAATTATACATATTATACAGTGTTATCAAGGTAAATAATAATAGCTTTTCCTCACCATAAAGAGACGAGGCTCTTGTGTTTGGTGAGTGAATTCTAGCTCAATTATATGGAATCATGTAAGTAAGTAAATAATATATTTGCAAAACCAAAGGGATAAGTAAGAAATAGGCAAGATTTATCAATAATACAGTTTCAAGATTTGAAGGAAATAATAATAAGAGTAAGATATGGACTTTTATAGTAGTTTTAGGTAATTTTTTAATTTTATTTTAAATTCCTGAATATCTTCAATATTTTTTAAAAAACATCATTACAAAAATTAAGGAACAAAATAAATAATAATCAAAAGACATAAAAAAAAATTTAAATCACATTAAGCACGATCACTATAGCTATCCGATCAATCTAAAACAAGGCTAACGCAAGAAATCACGAACCAAGAGCGCTAAAGAACACTTCCTATCCTACAAATGGTTCTGTTAAGAGGGTAAGCAATTATAATCTTAACAAAACATCCACAATTTTCTTTCAGATTCACAAAACTACTCCGGCTGAGGTTTTACATGGTTCCCTCATGCTGTCAAACAAATGTTGGAGTAATGGATAGCCCATGTCAGATAGTCCCACTAACACACTAACCTCTCTAAAAATAACATGAACCCTTACCTATCCCAACATACATGAAAAAATTAAACTCAATAGCTCATTAAAAAATCAAATAGTTTAAAGAAACCTTGATAAATAATAGACAAGGTAAAAAACAGAGAACACCCAAAAGGAAAAAAAAAAAAAAAAAAAACCTAACCTATCCTAACCTAACCTAACCGAGTATCAAGTGAAGTTCTGAAAGTAGCAGTTATCGGTGAGTCAATTTTCGCACCAGTTATTCCTACCTAACCTAACCACATACTTTGTCTCGCGTTTTTTTGTGTTCTTTTTGTTTTTTTTTTTTTTGCACGCTTTTTAGCTCTTTTGTGTTAACCGCTCTTATCAATCTCGGCGCCCTCCCGGCGACCGTGGTTTAGTTTCGTTCAAATTCAAATTTTAATTCAGTTCTTACGTTTCTTGCTTTTTTCTCAATTCAAATTAATTTTCACGCGTTATCAAATCTTCATTCAATCACCATTTAAATTCAGTCCGCAGTAGCATCATCATAAAAACCTCGTTCGGCGTCCTTCCGACAACCGCTCTCTCAAATTCAATTTTAATTCAGTGACGCCTTCATTCTAGACTCAAATTTAACAAAATAAAAATTTACCGCATTGTGATTAATAATATAAATTCATTTTTAACTTCATTGCCGCCATTTTGGAAGCGTCATAGCTGTCAAAGCACAATTTGTTGCCACAACCAAATAATAATTTAAAAAAAACATATCTTCTTTTTTTTTTTTTTTATGCTTCCGAATTTTGTTGTCCGGGTTAAATCTTCCCCATAGGAAAAACTAAACCCTTCCACTCACTTTTCCACAAATGATCAGCTAGTCAATCAACACTATGCAAGTGCATTATATAAGTAAAATAAATACAAAACAATACAAGAACAACAACACGTCAAATCACCAGAGATCAAATGGGAAAAAAAATTCACCGACTCCAGATATTTTCATATCAGAGGGTTCGGCTCGGTAGAACTTCTAACAGGGCCTATAAATTCTACTGATCCCTCAACATAAATATTTAAAAAATCTTTCGTTATCCTACATGTATTCAAAATGACCGACTTGTGCATCTTTATATATAAATTTTTTGATAGATCTAATACGCCTAAATTTTTAATGAGAGAGCTAGGTATAATGCCAGTAGCCGAAATAACGAATGGTTATATTTTTATAGTCTGAGAATGCCAAATTCTTTTTATTTCGTTTCCTAAATCTGTGTATTTTCTCATTTTTTCATTAAAAGATTTTTTAATGTTACAGGAATTTGGAATAGCGACATCAATTTTTTTTTTTTTTTTTTTTATTTATTTAATATTTGTATGTTTTTTACAATAAATATACAATTATACATATTATACAGTGTTATCAAGGTAAATAATAATAGCTTTTCCTCACCATAAAGAGACGAGGCTCTTGTGTTTGGTGAGTGAATTCTAGCTCAATTATATGGAATCATGTAAGTAAGTAAATAATATATTTGCAAAACCAAAGGGATAAGTAAGAAATAGGCAAGATTTATCAATAATACAGTTTCAAGATTTGAAGGAAATAATAATAAGAGTAAGATATGGACTTTTATAGTAGTTTTAGGTAATTTTTTAATTTTATTTTAAATTCCTGAATATCTTCAATATTTTTTAAAAAACATCATTACAAAAATTAAGGAACAAAATAAATAATAATCAAAAGACATAAAAAAAAATTTAAATCACATTAAGCACGATCACTATAGCTATCCGATCAATCTAAAACAAGGCTAACGCAAGAAATCACGAACCAAGAGCGCTAAAGAACACTTCCTATCCTACAAATGGTTCTGTTAAGAGGGTAAGCAATTATAATCTTAACAAAACATCCACAATTTTCTTTCAGATTCACAAAACTACTCCGGCTGAGGTTTTACATGGTTCCCTCATGCTGTCAAACAAATGTTGGAGTAATGGATAGCCCATGTCAGATAGTCCCACTAACACACTAACCTCTCTAAAAATAACATGAACCCTTACCTATCCCAACATACATGAAAAAATTAAACTCAATAGCTCATTAAAAAATCAAATAGTTTAAAGAAACCTTGATAAATAATAGACAAGGTAAAAAACAGAGAACACCCAAAAGGAAAAAAAAAAAAAAAAAAAACCTAACCTATCCTAACCTAACCTAACCGAGTATCAAGTGAAGTTCTGAAAGTAGCAGTTATCGGTGAGTCAATTTTCGCACCAGTTATTCCTACCTAACCTAACCACATACTTTGTCTCGCGTTTTTTTGTGTTCTTTTTGTTTTTTTTTTTTTGCACGCTTTTTAGCTCTTTTGTGTTAACCGCTCTTATCAATCTCGGCGCCCTCCCGGCGACCGTGGTTTAGTTTCGTTCAAATTCAAATTTTAATTCAGTTCTTACGTTTCTTGCTTTTTTCTCAATTCAAATTAATTTTCACGCGTTATCAAATCTTCATTCAATCACCATTTAAATTCAGTCCGCAGTAGCATCATCATAAAAACCTCGTTCGGCGTCCTTCCGACAACCGCTCTCTCAAATTCAATTTTAATTCAGTGACGCCTTCATTCTAGACTCAAATTTAACAAAATAAAAATTTACCGCATTGTGATTAATAATATAAATTCATTTTTAACTTCATTGCCGCCATTTTGGAAGCGTCATAGCTGTCAAAGCACAATTTGTTGCCACAACCAAATAATAATTTAAAAAAAACATATCTTCTTTTTTTTTTTTTTTATGCTTCCGAATTTTGTTGTCCGGGTTAAATCTTCCCCATAGGAAAAACTAAACCCTTCCACTCACTTTTCCACAAATGATCAGCTAGTCAATCAACACTATGCAAGTGCATTATATAAGTAAAATAAATACAAAACAATACAAGAACAACAACACGTCAAATCACCAGAGATCAAATGGGAAAAAAAATTCACCGACTCCAGATATTTTCATATCAGAGGGTTCGGCTCGGTAGAACTTCTAACAGGGCCTATAAATTCTACTGATCCCTCAACATAAATATTTAAAAAATCTTTCGTTATCCTACATGTATTCAAAATGACCGACTTGTGCATCTTTATATATAAATTTTTTGATAGATCTAATACGCCTAAATTTTTAATGAGAGAGCTAGGTATAATGCCAGTAGCCGAAATAACGAATGGTTATATTTTTATAGTCTGAGAATGCCAAATTCTTTCTATTTCGTTTCCTAAATCTGTGTATTTTCTCATTTTTTCATTAAAAGATTTTTTAATGTTACAGGAATTTGGAATAGCGACATCAATTTTTTATTTTTTTTTTTTATTTATTTAATATTTGTATGTTTTTTACAATAAATATACAATTATACATATTATACAGTGTTATCAAGGTAAATAATAATAGCTTTTCCTCACCATAAAGAGACGAGGCTCTTGTGTTTGGTGAGTGAATTCTAGCTCAATTATATGGAATCATGTAAGTAAGTAAATAATATATTTGCAAAACCAAAGGGATAAGTAAGAAATAGGCAAGATTTATCAATAATACAGTTTCAAGATTTGAAGGAAATAATAATAAGAGTAAGATATGGACTTTTATAGTAGTTTTAGGTAATTTTTTAATTTTATTTTAAATTCCTGAATATCTTCAATATTTTTTAGATATAATGGAAGGATGTTAAAATATGTTATACCTAGATAGAGGTAGGTATTTTGTGTGTGCTTTGTATTAAGTTTTGGGATTTTGATAGTTTTTTGATATCTTGCTGATGAATTGAATTGTAAGTTATTTGACTGTATTTCTTTATAAATTTGTAGAATTGAATATTTTTTATATATATTGTCTATTGTGGGTACATTGAATATTGAAAAGAGAATCTCAGTAGAAAATTTGGATGGTTTTTTCAATATTACTTTAATTATCAATCTTTGAACTATTTTAAGTGGATTTAATATATTGTTATAAGTTCCTCCCCAGCCAATAATACCATATTGTAATATAGATTGTACAATTGCATAGTACACTCTTTTTAGGTTTTCTAGTCTAAGAATATTTCTAAGTCTTATAAATACATTTTCTAATTCTTTTGACAAGTTCACAAATTTGTTTTTTCCATTTAAAATGTTGATCTATATATATACCAAGATATTTAATTTCAGAAGTTAGACTAAGTATAGAACATTCTTGATTGCAATTATTTCTGTTACATTTAAGTTGATGTATTATAATTTTTAATTCTGGTATTGATTTAAATTTGTTGATCGAGAATGGGATACATTTTGTTTTTTCAGTATTTAATGAGAGGAGGTTTTTATCGAACCAATTTTTCAGTATATTAATATCAGTATTTGCTAAGTTATTAACATTATTCCAATCTGTACCTTCAATTATTATGACAGTGTCATCAGCATAAGATATTATTTTTCCATTTAATCATTGATTGAATATGTCATTTACATAAATGATAAACAGTAACGGCTGTACGACTGTACCTTGAGGTATGCCGAGGTGACTTGTTTTTTGTTGACTAAGTACATCGTTGATTTTTACGTCTTGAGGGCGTTTGAAAAGGTAACTTTTTATCCATTCTATAGCTGTACCACTTAATCCAATGTTTCTTAATTTACTTATAAGTTTGTCGTGTGATATGCTATCAAAAGCTTTTTTAAGATCTATGAAAATTCCAATGCATTTTAATGATTTATCTAATGAATTATGAACAAGACTAGTTAATTTTGCAATTGCATCCTGAGTGCTTCTACCTTCCATAAAACCGAACTGATTTTCATTAATTAATTTATTACATTTTACAAATTGGTTTATCCTTTTTTTAACTATCTTCTCAAAAATTTTCGCTATGTTCGAGATTACTGATATGGGTCGGTAATTGCTAACTTCTTCTGGGTTACCAGATTTAAATATTGGAGTAATGGTAGTTTGTTTGTAGATTGATGGAAACACTCCGCTTTGGAAACTTACATTTATTATGTGTTTTAACGGTTTAGAAATTTGATTTTTAATATTTTTTAAAATATTAACTGTTATTCCATCAAAACCCGGGGCAGAACCTCCTTGCATACCGTTTATAATTGATATTATTTCGTTCTCTGTGGTGACTTGGAATGTTGCTATATTATTGTCAGTATCAATACTACAGTCTGGAAATGTTATATTTGGGTCAGTATGAATGAGATCGGCAAGATTTTCCCCTACGTTCGCAAAGAAGGTGTTAAATATGTTTGCAGCTTTTGAGGGATTTTCTTTACAAAATGTTTTCATGTTGTCATGAAATATAGTAGCGATGTCGTTATTCTTGTTTTTTTTCTTGTCAATTATTTCATTTATAACTGTCCACACTCTTTTACTATCATTTTCAGCCTGATTCAACTTTTGTTTATAATACTTTTGTTTTGTGTTTTTTATAATATATGAAAGTTTGTTTTTATATGCTTTAAAATGATTTAGTAAATTTTTATTATTTGGTTGTTGAGTAGTTAATTTGTAAAGAGCTTGCTTATGTCGTACAGATACTACTAAACCATGAGTAATCCATGGTTTTATAGGTTTCAAGTTCGACACTTTGGATTTGGTTATTATATTATTATTTGTCGAGTCATTCATGCATTTAGATATTTTTTCTTCAAACATTTTACAACATATATTGACATCATTACATTGTAATAATTTATTCCAATTTTCTGATTCTAATTGGTGTTTTAATGTATCCATATTAAGTACTTTTTTTGAGTAATTATTTTGTTTAAATAATGGCAAAGTTGGATTGCTTAATTTATAGTTAAAAATACATGAATAATGATCAGTGATACTTGTATGAATGACAGCTGATTTTATATTTTGGATATCAGGAATATTTGTAAAAATGTAACCTTTAACATTTCTAGTATAAGAATTTATGCACGATAAATAATTGAGTTCTGCTAACATATTTAGATATGTGTCTTTATCTTTACTAGAATAGTCGTTTGCGATATTTAAATTCATATCTCCAACAATAATAGTATTTTTATTTCTAAAATTTAACAAAATATTTTTTAATTCATCTATAAATTGAGGTATTATCGATGTATGCGTACGATAAATAGCAATAATATTGTAATATTTATTTACGTCTTTAAATTCTATATTTAATATGTTAACATTACTAACATTAATTATTTCTTTAATATTGAGAACATTATACTGGTTAGAAATAAATAATCCGATACCTGAGTTTTTGTTTATTTTGTTTATTGTCGCATGGTATGTGTAGCCTGGAATAGTGTAATTGATTTCGCCTGCAGAGTGTGTCTCTGTTAAGACAATCAGGCCCGGGAAAAAATTTAATTCTTTTAATGTTATAACTAATTCATCCATGTTTCGTTCTAAACTTCTAATATTTATATGAAATAGGGTAAATCCTTTTTCAGTGCAAATTAAGTTAAAATCTTTCATAGATTGACATAAATTTTCTTCAATATACATTTTTTATCTAATGCGTTACATAAAAAATCATTCATTTTTTAAGTTTTAGATTAGAGTTTAAAGAAATGAAATTTACCGTAATTATTCATAGTCGATGCGCTCTCTAGCTAGTTGAAGCATTTTTTGCCGATAGAGACATTTCATGCTATCAACTCTGTGTTCTGTAGAATAATTCATATTAAATCTTTTGTTTTGAACACAGCAATTGTTGCATGTTGGAGGTTGTTCTTTATTTTCACATTTAGACAGAATGTGCTCCTTTGTGCAATGAGGGCAAATGGGGGGCTGCGTCCTGGCGAGACATCTTTGCGCTGTGTGGCCGAACTTAAGGCAGTGGTAGCATTGAGTAAGCGGGTTACAGTCTTCTATGTATACTCTTTGGTATTTGATGTTTATTTTGTTTTTTTCTAGTAGCGTTTTTCTTAATTTACCGGTTGTTTCAATGATGTAGTTAGTGGTGTCGTTTTCTTTTCCTTCATTGTATTTGTTTTTTAATTCCTTGATAAGCTTGATGTTGTTTTTGTCTTCCAGGGTTAATCCTTCATTTTGTTGTACAATTCCATCTATTATTTCTTCTTCAGTCAATTGGCATTGCAGTCTTTTCAACATTAAACACGGTTTCTTTTTTTTAATTTCTTCGGCCAATATTTCTTTTCCAATTACCTTATTAATTTCTTCGGTTAACTTTTCTGCATCTTCTTTTTTTTGACATGAAATCAGTAATTTTTGTTCTCCGATTTTTTTTACTCCATTTACTCCAACTTTTATTTTAGTTAAATTAATGTTTTTTTGAATTTTTATTTTTATATCTTCGGCCTTCAAGGTGTTTTTAGATGTAATTATGATGGCGTGCTTCTGTTCTGGGATGTGTGCACCTGTATTCACGAAGTTTTTATTGTCACCTAATACATTTGCATATGTCCTTTTGTTGTTATTATGAATTTCTTCTAGTTTCTGTGCGTAGTGATGATTGTTTTTAATATTAGTTTCTTGTAATTCTATAATCTTTTTTTGTAGGTTTATTAGTTCATGTTGAATTTTTTCTTCCAGTGATATAATGTTCTGTTCCAGTGTTAATTTTATTTTTGAGTCTGTGGTTATCGTGGTGTATTAATTAAAAGATCTCTCACTCAGTATAGCGTTTATTGATAGATTGTCAGCTGTTTTTACAATCACAATATTTCACGTTTGTTACGTACAAAGGAATGCGCGCGAAACTAAATCGTAGTAAATCGTAGGTAGGCGCAGCCTAGCCGTAGCGTACAACGATAGTAATTACTGAACACTGATAATATGCTCGCTGCGTCGGGCCTATTTATATTGTTCGGCCAGTGGCGACAGCAGGTAGTTAAGTGGCAACTAAATCGAAGACACTCGCTCGATCTGGATCATTCGCGAACTTTCGACGGCTTGGCAATTATGCCTAGGCCGTAGGCTCGAACCTTCTGGCGAGTTCTAGTAATGTGTAAGACTGATTGCACGATAGTATTGTCGCGAGTAGGCAAGTAGGTCTGGTAGTACGTAAGTTGTTGCGGTTTGAACTGCAGGTACATAATTCGGGAGTAGATACTAAGTAAGTAGGTCGAGCGGGTTATTATTAATTATTTAATCTGAATTATTCTCGACGCCACAGACACCCCCTTCCCAGCAGCTTTGCTGAGGGCTGCGATAGAAGAAATAGCTCGGAAACAAACGTCTTTTAAATTGTGACACTTCAAAAAAAAAAATTTTGTAAAACTCATGTACACAACACGGGCTGATGATACATTCAAATAACAATGGTGGCACTATTATCCGCGCTTGTGCGGAGATGGACGGATGCATGATGCTCCGTGGTGCCTTAACTGATCACTATAGCACTCCTCGTCATCAAAAAGCGTAGGATAGCGTTTTGGGTTGAACATGCCTTTAGGTGTTAAAGTAGTCCGGGAAACGAACACGCCTACCGGAATGTGTGGTCGTATGAGTGCGATCCGGGTTGGTAGCGGGCAAAGGAAGGGTTGAACTTATTCCTTGCGTAGTTTCCTTCGTTTCCTGGGCAATGTACGCAGGTTTGAGGCGGTCTATAGTCACCGTTACCTCTTTGCCTCTGTTTAAAATGGTGAACGTTCTTTCGTTCCGGCGTACCACTTGGTGAGGGCCAGTGTAGGGTTGCTGAAGCGGGCTTTTTACAGTGTCGTCCCTTAGAAACACATGGGTAGCTGCGGGAAGGTCTTTAAAAATGAAACATTTCCTTTCGCCATGTCGGGAACCTTCAACCGGTCTTAGATGGTTAAAATATTGCCTCAGCTCTTTGAGGAAATCGCTGGTGCTGACGTCGTTCGCTGGCCGAGCAACGAGGAATTCTCCAGGTAGGCGGAGTGGCTCTCCGTACACCAGTTCGGCTGAAGTGGCAGCGAGGTCATCCCTCCAAGCTGCCCTGATTCCCATTAAAACTGTGGGAAGCGCCTCAGTCCAGCGGTCATTTTGATGGCATTTAATCGCTGCCTTAAGCTGGCGGTGTAGCCTCTCAACCATGCCGTTAGCCGCAGGGTGGTAAGCCGTGGTACGTATTTGAGTCGTACCTGCCAGGCAGTTTAACTCCCTGAACAGCCTTGACTCAAACTGTCTTCCTTGATCAGTTGTGATTCGGAGCGGAGTACCGAACCTGGTAATCCACCCCTGGTAGAAAGCGCGCGCTACAGTCGCTGCTTCCTGGTCCCTAATCGGGAAAGCCTCTGGCCATCTTGTAAACCTGTCTACGCAGGTGAGGCAGTATCGGCATCCTTCAGATGAGGGCATGATGATGATATCAATGTGCACATGCTCGAATCTGGCCGATGGTCTGGGAAAAGTTCCTAAGGGTGCTGACACGTGACGTGACACCTTACTGCGTTGGCACTGTAGGCAGTTGCGTGCGAATTTACCCGCGTCCGCCTTGATGGCCGGCCAGACATAACGTTCAGTTATGAGCTTAACCGTTGTTTTGACGCCTGGGTGAGCCAGCTGATGGACTGCATTAAATGCTGCAAGCCGAAACTTTTTGGTGACGAAAGGTCTCGCTGTATTTGTAGACATATCGCAGTACAAGTCCGTGTTGATGCCGGGAATGCGCACTTTCTTAAGTTGTAGGCTAGAACTTCCCTTTAAGCATTGCTCTAGTTCCGTGTCGTTCACCTGATCAGCTGCCAGTGCTGCATAGTCCAGGGGAGCGTCGACTGACTCGACCCTGGAGAGGGCATCTGCGACGATATTATCCTTGCCCGCTACGTGGCGGATATCCGTGGTGAACTGGCTAATGAAGTCAAGGTGTCGGAACTGCCTTGGGGAGCATTTATCAGCCTTCTGGTGAAAGGCGAAAGTGATGGGTTTGTGATCCGTAAATATGGTGAACGTCCTGCCCTCCACCATGTGTCTGAAGTGTTTCACAGCGAGGTAGATGGCCAGGAGTTCTCTGTCATAAGCGCCGTATTTTCTTTCAGCCGCGCTAAATTTCTTTGAAAAGAAACCCAGCGGTTCCCAGTGACCTGCGATGAGCTGCTGGAGTGCGGCGCCAGCTGTGGTGTCAGAAGCGTCGCTGACTATGGATAGTGGGGCTTCACACTTTGGGTGAGCTAGCAAGGTCGCCTGAGCAAGGGCTTCTTTGCACTTGTCAAAGGCTTCCAAGGTCGCTGCTGTCCAGGAAATGGGCTGCTTGCCTTTCTGTTTTCCAGTGAGAAAATCATTGAGCGGTGCTTGCGTCTCTGCTGCATTGGGGAGAAACCTCCTATAAAAGTTGAGAGCTCCCAGGAAGCGTCGTAGATCCTTCACCGTTTCAGGCCGACTGTAATTTTTTATTGCGTCGACTTTCTCTGGCAGGGGTGTAGTGCCTTCACCAGACACCAGGTACCCCAAGAATTTTACTTCAGGCAATCCAAAATGGCATTTGCTGGCGTTGACGACCACCCCATATTCCTGCAGGCGCTGGAACAAGGTCTTGAGGTGGTTCACGTGTTCCTCTTCTGATGATGAGGCAATGAGGATGTCGTCGATGTATGCGTAGCAAAAGTCCAATCCTCTGGTGACCTCATCGATAAAACGTTGAAACGTCTGGGCTGCGTTACGTAGGCCGAAGGACATCACTGGAAACTCGAAGAGTCCGAACGGCGTGGATATTGCCGTCTTCGGGATGTCTTCAGGAGCTACTGGAATCTGGTTGTAAGCTCGTACCAGGTCTATTGTGGAGAATATCTTGGTATCCCTCAGCGACTGGGCGAAATCTTGGATGTGTCGGACTGGGTACCGGTCAGGTATAGTTCTGGCGTTCAATCCGCGGTAATCACCGCATGGTCGCCATTGGTCGTCCTTCTTAGGGACCATGTGAAGTGGGGATGCCCAACAGCTCTCAGAAGGCCGGGCAATTCCTAATCGGACCATGGTCTCAAACTCCTTCTTGGCCCGTTTGAGCTTGTCAGGGGCGAGGCGGCGAGGACGTTCTGCGACTGGAGGACCTAGAGTAGTCCTAATGCGGTGAAGGGTAGTATGGCGAACTTCCTTCATGGCGCCGTCAGGGCGCGTAAGGTCCGGATACTGTTGTAAAAGTTTGTGGTAGGGGGATGTCCCTGTGACAGTCTTGATGGAAGCGGTCATGTTGTTACTGCGCCTGCCTGTAGTTGTCAGGTTCGTCACCTGATCCAGCAGTCGTCTGTTGTGGACGTCAACTAGGAGCTCGAATCGTGCTAGAAAATCCGCTCCTATGATGGGCCTGGAGACGTCAGCAATGACGAAACTCCAAGTAAAATCACGACGTAGGCCTAGGTCCAGGTTGAGCGTCAGGCTTCCGTACGTCGCGATGGTGCTTCCATTTGCGGCCGCCAATTCGTAGGACTGCTTGGCCGGACGGCCTTGGACTAGGCGTCGTGGGTAAACGCAGAGATCCGCGCCGGTGTCCACGAGAAACTGGATGCGAGTTGCCCGGTCAGTTACGAAGAGGCGACTTAATTGTGTCGGGCTGCTGGTGCTGGTCGCCATCAGTGTGAGCCCATGGCGTTTCCCTCGAAATTGCAGGGTTTGATGCAGGAGCGCGCCTTGGTACCGAACTTCCAGTGGTACCAGCATTTTCCTTCTAAATAACGACCCCTGGAACGACTGCGCGAACGATGTTGCCGCCAACGAGGACTGGTACTCCTGGATGGGCGTTCCTGAGAGCGCAGCGTCGAAATTTCCCGTCGTAGGGTGGCTATTTCGTCATGGAGCGGCAGCATCATCTTCTGCATCCTATCTATCAGGCAGTCTTCGTCAGGAGCCCGGGGAGAGACTTCACTGACCCCTGGCCTGCCAGCATAGTCGTCTATGGCGTCCGCGAGATCCGCCATCTTGTCCAGCGGGGTGCCTTGTTGTGTCGCCAGAACCACTTGCATACTTCGCGGGAGTCTGCCCATCCACAGTGTCTTCAGCACCTCATCAGGCACTGCGCTGCCCGCAAGGGTGCGTAGATGACGAAGAAACTGTGAAGGTTTTCGATCACCCCTCTCCTCATGCTCCAGGAGTCTCCTTGTCTTCTGCTCCTGGGTAGAGCTCAAGCGCTTCGTGAGTTCCCTCTTGAGCAGGGTGTACGCTCCGACTTCAGGGGGGTTGACAATAATGTCCCGGACCTCTTGGGCGTACGTGGGATCTTGGGCCCCAAGGATGAAACCGAACTTCGTCGACTCCACCGTCACTGCTGCAGCCTCAAAACTCCTTTCAACCATAGCAAACCACAGCTCCGGATCGTTAGGACAGAACGGGGGAATCCTCACAGCTACGCGGTTGACTTCCGGCGGCGAAACTGACTTCGTCGAGTCGGTCGGGGGAGACATTTTTAAAAATAAATAAACTTAGCACACGATAACACTTAAAAATTAAATCACGTCGGGGTCACCACTGTGGTTATCGTGGTGTATTAATTAAAAGATCTCTCACTCAGTATAGCGTTTATTGATAGATTGTCAGCTGTTTTTACAATCACAATATTTCACGTTTGTTACGTACAAAGGAATGCGCGCGAAACTAAATCGTAGTAAATCGTAGGTAGGTGCAGCCTAGCCGTAGCGTACAACGATAGTAATTACTGAACACTGATAATATGCTCGCTGCGTCGGGCCTATTTATATTGTTCGGCCGGTGGCGACAGCAGGTAGTTAAGTGGCAACTAAATCGAAGACACTCGCTCGATCTGGATCATTCGCGAACTTTCGACGGCTTGGCAATTATGCCTAGGCCGTAGGCTCGAACCTTCTGGCGAGTTCTCGTAATGTGTAAGACTGATTGCACGATAGTATTGTCGCGAGTAGGCAAGTAGGTCTGGTAGTACGTAAGTTGTTGCGGTTTGAACTGCAGGTACATAATTCGGGAGTAGATACTAAGTAAGTAGGTCGAGCGGGTTATTATTAATTATTTAATCTGAATTATTCTCGACGCCACAAGTCCTTCACTGAAGTGATCTTGTTTATTAAATCTTTAATGTTTTTAATAATTTCTTGAGTTTCCATATTGGATGGAATGGAGCGCCCAGGTGGGCGAGTTATTAATGTAAACTATATTATTTGATTTACTTGTTACAAAATTACGCGACTGTACTCCTTCGATGCGGAGCGAGTGTGATGATGATATAAGATATTTTTTCAATGATATAAGATATTTTTTTAATTTTGTCATGTAAAACTATATCGGGTCTATTATGACTAATCGTTCGGTCTGTAAGTATAGTTTTATCATAATATATTTTATAAAATTCGTTTTCTAAAAATGAATTTGGTTCGTATTCATAATAAGGTACTATATTACGGCAGTCAATCAAGTTATGTTTAATTACCAAATTTTGGTGAATTATTTTTAAAACTTGATTGTGCCTAAATGTATACTCGGACGGTGCTAATATAGAACATCCCGATATAATATGTTCTATAGTTTCCGGAAAAGCCAAACATTTTCTACACAAATCATCAATTTGATTTGTATTATTATTATTATTATCATTATTATTTTATTTTTTTTAATTTGTCTAAATTCTCTATGGCAACACTTTAACTCAGTCAAATCATTAACAACGTCAGTATCAAGTGAAGTTCAAGTAGCAGTTATCGGTGAGTCAATTTTCGCACCAGTTATTCCTACCTAACCAAACCACATACTTTGTCTCGCGTTTTTTTGTGTTCTTCTTGTTTTTTTTTTTGCACGCTATTTAGCTCTTTTGTGTTCACCGCTTTTGTCAATCTTGGCGCCCTCCCGGCGACCGTGGTTTAGATTCGTTCAAATTCAAATTTTAATTCAGTTCTTACGTTTCGTGCTTTTATCTCAGTTTAAATTCATTTTCACGCGTCATAAAATCTTCATTCAATCACCATTTAAATTCAGTCCGCAGTAGCATCATCATAAAAACCTCGTTCGGCGTCCTTCCGACAACGGCAGCAATATTGTAATCTTTCCTCGTACCAAGATGATGCGTTCACCTAACAAGTCAAGCCCCTCTGTTGACAAAACCTTCGACCTTATGCCTGATTTTGCTAAAAGTCAAAGTGAATCTATGGTTATCATTAGCCGCGAAGACCAAATCATCAAACTATGCGAAACGTTTCTTCGAAAAGCCAAATCGCACGACATCATCAGTTCTGCCGAAAAAATTATTGAACTAATTAAAGAAGACAGTCCGTCTCAAGAAAAAGAGTGTCCAAATATGATGTCTGCCTTAAATACCATGGCGGAACAAATCAAAAGAATAGAAGAAAAAATTTCGGCGCCGCCTATGCCGTGGAACAAGCCAAATCCTGAAAGAGAAATTAAGGAAGAAAGTGATATGGACCGAAGATTTCCACCACTTCCACCTTCCAGACATGCAGTGATCGTCAGCCACAAAGACGAAAAAGATAGCGCCGAGGTTTTAAAATCTGTTAAAAAGTCCCTTGACCCACGGAAATTAAAGGTGGGAATAACAAGTATTAGACAAACATCAAACGGCAGGGCAGTCATAAGCTGCAAAAGAAAACAGGATGCAGAGACAATTATAAAAGCTCTTTCTTCGGAGAAAGTTACTGCGACCTGCGCGAAAAAACGTCACCCCAAGATCATTCTGAAAGGTCTTCAGAAAGATTTAAACTCCGAAGAAATTATTGAAATAATGGAAGAACAAAACGAAGATCTTACCGGCCTCAAGGAAGAATCAAAAATTATTTTTCTCCAAAAAAATAAAAATCCGCACCTTACAAACGTTGTCATAGAAACGAGCCCCAAGACATGGAAAAAGATTATTGGCATGGGCAGAATAAATATCGGTTTTCAACGGATCTACGTCGAAAACTTCATCTCAACGATGCAGTGTATGAACTGTCTAGGATTCGGACATTTAAAGAAACACTGCGAACTGGAAACTAGATGCTGGCACTGCGCCGGGAAGCACAATTTCGCACAGTGTCAAAATAAAGATAAAATTGACGAAGTGAAATGCGGCTCATGCGTCAAAACAGGAAGAGGAAGACCTCAGCCCCATCAAGACATAGATCTGGAACGCACGAGTGTCCACTCTACAGGAGAGAAATCGAAAGATCTATTGACCACACGAATTATGAAAAGGAGAAAAAAAAATGCCAATAAATCCAGGAAAAAAACTGAGACAGAAAATACAAATAATGGGGGGAAAAATTAAAATCAAACAATGGAACGCACAAAGATGCCAATCCGCGACAGATAGTGTGGTTAATTCGGACAAATCTGACATTATCCTGCTGCAGGAACCTTACACAGGAAACACTGGGCAGTTGAAAACTAAAAGGTGGCAAGTATACCAATCCACTAAAGGAACCAGAGAAAGCCCAAACAAGTCAGCGATCCTCGTCAACAGTAGGATTAGCGCAACTTTGATATCATCGATCACATCAGAGAACTCTACATATATTGAAATAAAAACACAAATTGGAAAAATAACCCTGGGATCAGTGTACGTTGAACCCAATATTCCCCTAGCACCCCAGCTACATACAATCACCAAACTGAATGAAGAAAACATAACAAAAGGCAAGAGCATTTTTATAGGCGGTGATTTCATCGCAAAAAGCTCGTGGTGGGGTAGCCCCAAAACAGATAAACGAGGCGAAGAACTTGCAGAGACAATAGCAGCGCTAGACGCTCACATATTAAATGACGGCAGCACTCCAACGTTTGAAACTTGGAGATCCGGCAATCATTTAACATCGTTCATAGACGTTACCTTCTGCTCCAATAACACAATGGACAAAGTCACAAACTGGGGAGTGGAACAGACAGGTTTATCTGATCACAATGTTATAGCGATGATTATATCAGACACAATAATGCCTCCTGATTCAACAACAACAAGGTATAGAACAAAGTTTGCGGACTGGACCAAGTTTGGAAATGTCGCAAAAGAAATGCTGCAAAAGGCAAACATTAATATTGAAGACCCCGTCCTTTCCAATAACCTAATAATCCTTGAAGAACAGGAAGAGACTATCTCTTCAATCATCAAAACAAGCTGCGAAAGGTCTATCCCAAAACCCGGAGGAAAACGAAAAAACTGCCCATGGTGGTCTGACTCACTTACACTTTTAAAATCGGAGCTCGTCTCAGCAAAAAGAAAACTTCAGAATTCATGCGGACAAAGAAGATCTGAGGTGACGTTACCCAAATATCTGGAAGCCAAAGAAAAATTTAAAAATGAGTTAAGAGAGTCAAAAACCAGTAGCTGGAAAGACTTCTGCCAAAAGCAAACGAAGGAAACAACCTGGTCTAACATCTATAGAGTCCTCACGAACCCACCAAACAGAGCGCCAACATCAACTTTTAAAAACAATAACCCTGAAGATACTGCCAAAGAAATTCTTCAACACTTCTTTCCAGATGACAATGTGACAAATGAAACACCGGAACAAATAGAAATAAGAATAAAAGCAACGCAAGAGACAACAGTCGACCAAGAACCACAAATCTCAAAAGAAGAGGTAAAAAACGCCCTCAGATCGATGGACCCGAAGAAGTGCCCGGGGGCAGATGGGATCACTTCTGATATTCTAACCCGCTTCAATGATAGCTTCCCAGAAATAATGACAAAAATGTTCCAGAAATGTTTTGACACAGGATATTTCCCAAAAATATGGAAGGGAACAAACATAATCATCATACCCAAGCCAGGAAAGAACAACTACAGCACACTTGAAAACTACAGGCCTATTGGACTTCTCCCGGTTCTAGGGAAATTATTTGAAAAAATCCTGGTTGACAGAATAAAATGGAACCTTGGCAAAGGGAAGAAACTAAGCCCAAAACAATACGGTTTCACCTCGCAAAAGTCAGCAAAAGACGCAATGTACGATGCAGTGGAAGTCATTCAAAGTAAAATAGAAAGAAAGACTGACGAAGTAATCGTCATATCGCTCGATATTAAAGGAGCTTTCGATAATGCATGGTGGCCACAATTGTTAAAACAACTCATAGAAAAAAAATGTCCTTCCAGCCTGGTTGCGTTAGTAAAAAGCTATACAGAAGACAGGAAAGTAAGAATGAGGCACGGTAACCACTCAAGTGAGAAATGTGTTTCCAAAGGTTGTATTCAAGGATCGATTGGCGGGCCAATCTTCTGGAATGTTTCGCTGGACGAACTCCTACAAATGGACCTCGGTCCAGATGTCTACATCCAAGCCTACGCTGATGATGTACTTTTAATTGTGAACGGGAAAAATCTACAAACCGCAAAAGAAACGGCGGAAAAGGCTTTAGAAAAAGTAAGCAATTGGGGGAAAGAAGTAAAATTAGAATTCTCGGAAAAAAAACACAAATCATGGTAATGAGCAAGTCTCGGGAAAAAAGCATTAACGTTAACATGAACGGAAAGGAGATAAATCCAGCAAAGGAAATAAAAATTTTGGTTAAGGTAATCGATAACAAGCTTAGATGGGACAAACACATAGACTATATTTGCGGTAAAACCTCGACCATCTTTAAAGCCTTATGCAGAGCGGCAAAACCGATGTGGGGATTATCACCAGAAATTGTAAAGACAATATACGACGGGGCAATCGTGCCGATATTTACGTACGGATCAGGGGTCTGGGGAGATACGTGTAAAAGAGCAAATAATAGAAAAAAACTAGCAAGTATTCAACGTCAATACGCAATAAGAATTTGTAAGGGGTATAGAACAATCTCCACCACCACAGCTTTAGCCTTAGCAGGAACACCACCAATAGATCTAAAAATAGCCGAAATGAAAAATATCTACAGAATAAACAGTAGAGGAATACCCGCTCACTTTTTACCAGCTGACAGGGAAATAATGACCACATGCTGTATAAATGAACTACCACATCCAGGGAAAATAGTGAAAGAAAATATAAAAATCGAGTTAGAAAATGGAAATAAAATTAACGAGGATCCCATACAAATTTATACAGACGAAAGCAAACAGGACGGTAAAGTGGGCGCAGGAGTAGTAATAAAAGTAACTGGGAAAGATTGGGTGTCAAAATCATTTAAATTAGAAGACTATTGCACTGTTTACCAAGCAGAAATGTAAGCAATTCAAAAAGGCTATAGAATGGGTTCAAATGATGGGAATAATAGATAAAGATATAACTATAAACTCAGACAGCAAATCATCAATAGAAACATTAAGGGACGAGAGAACTACGAACGATATAGCAAGAGAGTGCTTGGGAATATTAGAAACATGCCGTGAAAACAACAACCGAGTAAAATTTCAATGGTTAGAGCCCACAAAGGCTTAGAGGGAAATGAAAAAGCAGATGCGGCAGCGAAGAAGGGAAGATTATTGAAAAAGTGTCCAGACTACAGTAAGGTACCTCCAAGCTTTACTAAAATAATATTAAAGAAAGAGACGGAAGAAAAATGGAATATCAGATATATGGAAGAAAGCACGGGCAGAATAACTAAGAAATACTTCCCAGATATTTACGCAGCAATTCAAAAGAGAAAACACGCTGAAAATAGCTTCCATGCAACACAGATGCTGACAGGACATGGTTGCTTCAAAGAATACCTGAAACGCTTCAAAATAATAGACGGTGACAAATGCCCGTGTGACAAAACTTCAATTCAGGACAGCACCCATATTTTAGAAAAATGCTCAATTTTCGATGTAGACAGATTTAAATTAAATTACAAATTAGAAAACCTTTCAATCAATGAAGAGAATAGAACAGACATATGGAAACGGAAAAAAACAAGCAAAATATATATAGCGTACTTAGAAAAAATCAACAAAAGAATTAAAGAAATTAATGAAATAGATAAAAATTAAGGAAAATCTTTGTGAAGGATAAGGAATATTTAGAAAAAGAATTAGGAGAAACCTTGTGTGTAACAAGCAAGGTACCCACGGCAGATACTACAAATCCATACAACCTAACCTAACCTAACCACATCGTCGAAAAACACAGAAAAATATTGAAAAACCATGCAAAATATGTAAAAACGTCATAAAACCACAGAAATTGTAGAAAAACGTTATTTTTATCTTAAATTATAAAAAAACATAAAAATTGGTCATGATACCTCAAAAGTTGGAGAAAAACGTTACTTTTGTCTTCAATTGTAAAAAAACATGAAAAATGTTGTAAAACATCGTAAGTCGACGAAAAACACTGAAAAATATTGAGAAACCATGCAAAATGGGTAAAAACGTCATAAAACCTCAAAAATTGTAGAAAAACGTTTCTTTTGTCTTAAATTGTAATAAAACATCAAAAATGGTCCAAAATATCGTAAATCGTCATAAAACACAGAAAAATATTGAAAAACCATGCAAAATATGTAATAACGTCATAAAACCACAGAAATTGTAGAAAAACGTTAGTTTTATCATAAATTGTAAAAAAACATGAAAATTGGTCATGAAACCTCAAAAGTTGGAGAAAAACGTTACTTTTGTCTTTTATTGTAAAAAAACATGAAAAATGGTCAAAAACATCGTAAGTCGACGAAAAACACTGAAAAATATTGAAAAACCATGCAAAATGTGTAAAAACGATATAAAACCTCAAAAATTGTAGAAAAACGTTATTTTTATCTTAAACTGTAAAAAAACATGAAAATTGGTCATAAAGCCTCAAAATTTGTAGAAAAACATTACTTTTGTCTTAAATTGTATTAAAACAAATTTTGAGGCTTTATGACCAATTTTCATGTTTTTTTACAATTTAAGATAAAAATAACGTTTTTCTACAATTTTTGTGGTTTTATGACGTTCTTACATATTTTGCATGGTTTCTCAATATTTTTCTGTGTTTTTCGACGACTTACGATATTTAAGAACATTTTTCATGTTTTATTACAATTTAAAACAAAAGTAACGTTTTCCTACAATTTTTGAGTTTAAATGACGTTTTTACACATTATGCACGGTTTTTCAATATTTTCCTGTGATTTTCGACGATTTACGATGTTTAAGAACATTTTTCATGTTTTATTACAATTTAAGACAAAAGTTACGTTTTTCTACAATTTTTGAGGTTTTATGATGTTTTTACACCTTTTGCATGATTTTTCAATATTGTTAGTGTTTTTCGACGACTTACGATGTTTTAGACCATTTTTTATGTTTTATTACAATTTAAGACAAAAGTAATGTTTTTCTACAATTTTTGAGGTTTCATGAAAAATTTTCATGCTTTTTTAAAAATTTATGATAAAAATAACGATTTTATACAATTTCTTTAATTTAATGACGGTTTTACATATTTTGCATGGTTTTTAAATATTTTTCTGTGTTTTATGACGACTAACGATATTTTAGACCATTTTTGATGTTTTATTACAATTTAAGACAAAAGAAACGTTTTTCTACAATTTTTGAGGTTTTGTGACGTTTTTACACAATTTGCATGGTTTTTCAATATTTTTCAGTGTTTTTCGTCGACTTACGATGTTTTTGACCATTTTTCGGGTTTTTTTACAATTAAAGACAAATGGAACGTTTTTCTCCAATTTTTGAGGTTTCGTGACCAATTTTCATGTTTTTTTACAATTTGAGATAAAAATAACGTTTTTCTACCATTTCTGTGGTTTTATGACGTTTTTACATATTTTGCAGGGTTTTTCTATATTTTTCTCTGTTTTACGACGAGTTACGATGTTTAAGAACATTTTTAATGTTATAACAATTAAGACAAAAGTAAGGTTTTTCTACAATTTTTGACGTTTTAAGACGTATTTACACATTCTGAATTGTTTTTCAATATTTTTAGTGTTTTTCGACGACTTACGATGTTTGAGACCAATTTTCATGTTTTATTTAAATTTTATATAAAAATAACGTTTATCTACAATTTTTGTGGATTTATGACGTTCTTACATATTTTGCATGGTTTTTCAATATTTTTCTGTGTTATTCGACGACTTACGATATTTAAGAACATTTTTCATGTTTTATTACATTTAAAACAAAAGTAACGTTTTTCTACAATTTTTGAGTTTAAATGACGTTTTTAAACATTTTGCATGGTTTTTCAATATTTTTCAGTGATTTTCGTCGACTTACGATGTTTTAGACCATTTTTCATGTTTTTTTACAATTTAAGACAAATGTAACGTTTTTCTCCAATTTTTTAGGTTTCCTGACCAATTTTTATGTTTTTTTACAATTTAAGATGAAAATAACGTTTTTCTACAATTTCTGTGGTTTTATGACGTTTTTACATATTTTGCATGGTGTTTTAATATTTTTCTGTGTTTTATGACGACTTACGATATTTTAGACCATTTTTGATGTTTTATTACAATTTAAGATAAAAGAAACGTTTTTCTACAATTTTTGAGGTTTTATGACGTTTTTACACATTTTGCATGGTTTTTCAATATTTTTCAGTGTTTTTCGTCGACTTACGATGTTTTCGACCATTTTTCATGCTTTTTTACAATTAAAGACAAAAGTATCGTTTTTCTCCAACTTTTGAGGTTTCATGATCAATTTTCATGTTTTTTTACAATTTATGATAAAATTAACGTTTTTCTACAATTTCTGTGGTTTTATGACGTTTTTACATATTTTGCATGGTTTTTCAATATTTTTCTGTGTTTTTCGACGATTTACGATGTCAAAGAACATTTTTCATGTTTTATTTCAATTTAAGACAAAAGTAATGTTTTTCTACAATTTTTGAGGTTTCATTACCAATTTTCAAGCTTTTTTACAATTTAAGATAAAAATAACGTTTTTCT
>JAIUSX010000343.1:0-47736 GCA_026573805.1 Hesperophylax magnus | reverse complement strand
CTCGAAAATACTTCCAAAATTTCTAAAATCAACATATACTTTTTTAAAAACAACTCCAAACTATTTTAGATTCATTTTGTTGCTTTTTATATTAAATCCATTGTTCGAACACTTCATATAAAGTTAAAAATACTTTAAAATGTTGAGATCCACAAAGAGTGCAAGGTTGATGTAAGCGTAATGAGTAAGATTAAGAAAGGGACTCTTAGATGGTTTGGGCATGTAGAGCGAATGAGCAAAGAAAGGAGTGTAAGGAAGATATATGATGTTAATGCGAATGGTAGCGGAAATGGGGGACGCCCGAGGAAGACATGGCACGATCAAGTGAATCACATACTCGAGTCGGGCCATGTCAAGAGTCAGAATAATAGAAGAGTATGTATGAATGTGAATGAGGCAAAAGTGTGTGCCAAGACCGAGTTGTTTGTCGGTCCGTCCTCAGCCTACCTCTGGTTAGTTAGTTAGTTAGTTACAAAGGTGTTGTAACTAAAAAAATTATTTAAGCTGCAATTTGAAAAAAAATGGTTCCACATTTCTTCCTGGAATTAGTCCAATTTGACCTCCAACGTTTCCAACGCTCTAACGCCAAACTAACGAAAACTACCGAATCCGGTCCCCGCGCATTGCTACTAGCGTGATAATAGTGAAAAACGTTTCGATGAGCTATTAGCATGCAAAGCTTCTAGTTTAAAATATTAAAATTTATGAAGTTGATTTTTATTTTACGTGAATCCCAATTAATCTAAGAGCTTTATTAAAAAAAACATATAATTATTATTAATTAATGAATCATTACCATTAAAAGCGACTAATTAATTAAATCAATCGTATCTTGAACCAGTTAAACCCACTTCATTGAATTCTTGTTAAATTATTGCAAGAAATGTCGCAAGATATCGACTGTGGTTGATAACTCCGCACCGTTTTTACCGACTGGGCTGTTATTTGTATAATGTCGGTATTGCAGATTTACATTTCAGATATACTGTAGGTATTGAAGTTGTATAATAAATGGTTATGTCAATATGACGTTATGTAAAGTGGTTTTTGTACGAAATTGTTAAGTTCAGTCAAAAATCAGTCGACCAAACAATGATTTAGTTGAAAACTAATTGAGTGTACCCGATTTTGCTCGACTTTTCTCTACGTGCTATAAATATAATATGCATGTATTATATACATAAATATTTCGAAAGAAATGATCTTAATGATAGTGAAAATCTGATTAAAATCCGTTGGGTAGTTTAGAAGAACTAATCACACAAACTGACAGATGCGGATCGCTACTTTATTTTGGTATAATCATAATCGTAAGACATATGAATATTAGTAGACCTGCCCTAAGTGATTAAAAGCGTATTATTCCCCACTCCCCATACCATTGGAGCCGGCTGTGCTCGCGTATGGCCTCATGTGAAATTTGAAAACGTGACGTCATCATTCTTGTGCGAACTATGGTCGAGGCATCATCGGTTCATTTTACGAAATAACACGGCAAAATGTTGACTTGTGCTATGAAAACTTGTAAAAATAGATGTGAAAAAGAGAATAAACCCAATTGTCGTATTACATTCCATATATAAGCATTATTTTACTTTATTTTAAGCATATTCACATCGTATAATATGGATCAGTTGTAGAAACATATACTATCACATCGAGAAACGTCTGGACGCGAAACACAAAGCTGGTTGGTTTGCTGGGAAGTAAATTATGAACATTTATAAAAGTGTCTTAACTAAATACTTAAACGAAATATTCGACTCTGAAAATAGAAGAATTTTTTTGCCGAATTTGGACTTCGCAAATTTGTTCATAACGTGGCGAGTAATTTGCGCTCCCATGTAAAAATGTCTATTCATTCCAAAGCAGATTTTACTTTTAAGAACTAAATGGTGATATTATAATGCGAGATGCCTATTTACTGTCAGATTGATTTATTGACGAATCACAGTCAGCTTTACCCCCTTCGTTTTTCAACAGTTGATTTTACCCCTCGCCATTATCTTCTCGTCTATTAATTCCTATGTCTGTGGGTATAATAATAGCTGACTTGTACCCAGTATGCTAGGGGTTAACCTTAGGAGATAGACATATACCATCGCGGACTTTTCTGTAGGCCTTTTTAAGATATACAATTCCATAGTAAATTATGTTGATGTATATCATAAGGTTAAGCCAGCGTTAGTAATGTAGTGCTCAAAATATATTTTTACGACTTGATTATAAAACATCGACTTTTCTCTACTTTTTATAAATATAATATACATGTATTGTATATGTTAACCTTTTGGAATTTTTTTTCTAAATTATAAAGAAAACTCTATTAATATGCGTTGCGTGGTTCCTGAATTTGAACAATTAGTCAAATTTGAAAGTTGATTTTTAAGTTCTGTGAAAGTTTAATTCAAGTTCTGTTGCGATTTCAGTTTTGCGAAGCAACTGGCCAATAATAATATAATTAAAGAACTTGAATAGAAGCTTCACAGAACTTGCAAATCAACTTTTAAATTTGATGAATTGTTCAAATTCTGTGAAAAAAGCCGTCCTTATTATAAAGTTGGACATTCTGAAAATCTTAAATATAAGTAATTTATGTACATGTAATAAAATATGTACTTTTCACTATTGAAATAATGATAACCCCGGGTGAATTAATTTGTAAATGACCAAGAATACGAGTACACGGTAGTGACCAACAAATAATCTTGTAATTTCATAATGCTTTTCAGCATCCTTAACTCTTGGAGTAATCATATATTATCTGAGAATAACCACTTTTTGAGTCACTTTAAAAACCCAATGGTACTTCGTAGAAACACAAAAAGTCGTTTTCTTTACTGAGAAGGTAAGGTAACTGTTGCAAGTAGGACCTTGGTAAGGAGTACATAATTGCTTACTTCCATTTGCATCATTGTTACTGAGGCTCTTAAATAATTATCACATTATTTTTGATACATCATAATCTGGGCAGGATTTGCAAAAATCGATGACAAACTAATTATGGCAAATTGGGTTATTATTATTTATTGGGCTTATCCACGTGTTCCAGTAGACAAATAAACGATATATTCATAAATTATCATAAGCAATAATTATTCGCCTGAAATATCCATAGAAATTGAAAATATTTCCAGAGTGAAAATAATGCCGATTATGATTAAATTTATATTGATATTTCAGGCAACTAATTATTGCTTATAATAATTTTTTATCCTTTGTGCTATGCATAAAAAACCTTGTCTTATAAACATTAGTTTATCATTAAAAAATAATTATATATTCATATTATATGAAGGGTCAAACATGGACTTTAAAAGCAACATTTTCAGCTTTCTGTGGTGGTAATAGGAGATTTTCAAATATTGTCAGGTTATTCGTAACCCGGGAATGTTTGTCTTTCTTTTTAAAAAATTAAAAAAAAAAAAAATTTAATTTAAAAAAAGCTTAAAAAACTCGTGTATTTCTTTAAAAGAAAATATAGATAATAAGGATCTAAAATATTATACTATGCTTTATGCTACTCCCGATTGATTGAAATATTGGAATGTCATGATGGGGTTCATATGGACTCTCTGGTTGAATGGTTATGAATTGACTACTAATTCAGTAGTCGAGGCTTCAAATCCCGGCGTGCGCAAGTAAATTTTACCCTGTAAACTTCGCTTATTTCAAATTGTATTCATTAAAAATAATATGTAAGATATATGCGGCACGTTCAAGTGTGCTGAATTCTTTCAGTATCGCCCTGATGAAAGACCACCATTCACGTTGCTTGAAATTGCTTTAGCTGTGTTTGGTGACCAGATTTGGAATAGTTGTCTAATCCCCATCTCATTTCCTTTACCTTATGTCTCACAAAATACCGATTTGAGGTTGGCATAGTCTCATTAACTCTTCATACTATTGGTAATCCGGTTAAAAACACGAATGCAGGCCATTCACTTCTAAAATATTAGTAAATTCGTAAAAATATTTTAACTCGTGAATTTACAAAATGCGAAAATGTTAGTATTTTTGTGGACTCGTGTTCTCACATCGTGACAAAACATTGGCATTTTACTAAAAGTTTATCAGGATACATATCAATTCATTCGTAAATGGCCTGCAATCCCCTTTTTAACCGGTTAACGAATAATTCGGAGAAATTTTTATTATATTTGCAATATTTTTTTATCATAGAGAGCACAGAATTTTTTTTATTTGAGTGAGATATCAGGATAATTGCTGTGGAGGTCAAAATACTTCAGTAATACTTAAGCTGAAACATGTATGGCAAAAATGAAACCTGTCTTATTTTGTTGTTCTTGCTTAAGTGAACTTTAAGCTAAATGCATCATCTCCCGGAGAGAATAATCAGGTAATTTTGTAGGTGGTTAACCTTTTGAGCGCTGTAAACAACTAGTTCAGTGCATAATATCTGTTGATTCCCCGGATGAGTAGGGAGTTATATAACTAGTGACACATATTCTATTTACAATAAAGTACTTATAGGTAATACACTTGCATAATATGTCATCTGTTTATTTTAGAAGGGAAAACAGATATAATATGGAATTCCAATTTTAATTTAATACCAGTATTTTTTTTATAAATTTCATTTTCACGGTTAAAATAATTTTCAAAGTTTCAATTTTTCAAAATGATCTGGTGGGGTACGCTTGACGTCACAAGGGTAAGGCCATTCTCGCACTGGTCGATACAAAATCAACAAAATCAACAAATTTCAACATAAATAATTATTACCAAGAATTCAGAAAAACACCGAACACTTTTGAAATAATTTGTATGTATGGTGATTAGTGTGCGAGGCCACGCATCATAACATCGCGCGAAATTGTCCGACCGACCGACCCGTAAGAGAGCGGTCTAAGTTTTGTCAAAATTCGCCGACCAATCACAGGGCATTTAAGTCTGCTTTAAATCGTTTTTACGTATAATTATGTAAATAAACCGATATATGTATCGGTATTTTTTTTAATGTATATGAACCTAACTAGCTTTTTTTCTCTTCCATTAAAAAACCTGGCATTTTAATGATTTCAAACTATCTTACTTCAAGCAGAAAATTCGTTTGTATAGCAGTGAAAACACTTTTCAGGTTGGTATTTTTAGACAAACGCAACTATTTTCAGGTATCAAGATCATTTCCATCACGACCTAAAAAGTTTTCAAGATTATTGTTAATAATCAAAAATGAGAAAAAATGCAAAATTTCTTGTTCTTTTCTAAATCTCTGCCTATGTTCGTGATTGAAATAAGGTTTCGAGCTGAAACGTTTTGCCGAAAATTCTAGCCAAAAAAATCAATACAGTTTTCACGACAGAATAACTCGCCTTTCAAGTGTTTTTCGCAGAGTTAAAAAGCAGATTTCTACTTTTTAGGATGATGTTTGATGATGCTGAAGTCATCATAATTTGTTTAAGATATTTTAAATGTTTGAAGTGACTCGTTTGCTTTAATGTGAGATCCGTGATGCTTTATGTATGTCAGTGAAACTTACGAGTGGAAATATATCGCAGATGAAAGTATTTTGAATTGAGACAACACTATTTGCTCGTGTTACAAGAAATCGATATTGATAAAATAATCTATAAAGTGAACCCCGAAATGCTTCGCTATTGCTAATGTCTTTCTCAGATATCTCCGACTTCTTCCACCATTCACTACTGTCTACCAGAATTTCACTGTTAAAAAACTACATTACACTCGACTTTCGACTTTAATTCGACACATTCCGGTACAAAGATATTGCGATATGGCGTCCCAGACTTATACTACAGGGTTTTCCAATAAGAGGTGTTATTTTGATATTCAATCGTAATGCCGTCTTGTTGAAAGTAAGCGTTGTCCAGATCAATACCATCCAATTCCGGCCATAAAAAAACATTAATCATCTCTCGATAGCGCAATCCATTCACGGTAACTGTTGCTCCAGCCTCATTTTTGAAAAAGTAAGGTCCAATGACTCCGCCGGACCATAAATCGCACCAAACAGTCACACGTTGAGAATAGAGAGGCTTTTCAACAATAATTCTTGGGTTTTTCGAGCCCCAGATGCGACAATTTTGCTTGTTGACGAGGCCACCGAGGTGGAAATGGGCCGCATCACTCAAGATGATTTGCATTTGATTCACTCAAGTGAATTTTAATAATTTCAATGCGTTGTTGAAGCGTGTATCGTTCCATTTTTATTACTTGTCAAATATCAAAAAATGACAGCTTCAAAAGTAACATCTACCGAAATAGCGGGCTATTCAAAATAACACCTCTTATTGGAAAACCCTTTACCATCAAAACCACTATCTAATCACTCATGTAACTAATAAAAACAAACTATGATCAAAGTTTTGCGAGCACAAACATATGCTGGCTGATTTTTTCGTATTTAGATTTTAGATGTTTTTAACGGAGAAAAATGAGTGTTACTAATTTATTCAGAATATCTTCAAATTAGAAGTAATCCAGTTAAAACGAGATCGCAGGCCCTTAACGAGTGAATTGATAGGTTTCCTGACAAACTTTTAGTAAGATGCGGACGTATAATCATGAAATCGGAACACGTGTTACATGAAAATTCTAATATTTTCGCATTTCGTCATTATGTATTATTAAGACAAACTCAGGTGCATCAGCTCGTGTTCCGATATGTTAATAATTTACTACAAAATCTTGAGGAAACGGCCTGCAATCCCGTTTTAATCTAAGTACTGAAAACTTTGAATCATGGATTGAAATACATCTCAAAGCTCTAAACAGAAATAATAACTGATTTTTATTAGAATTTGACTATAACATTGAATATTACATACAGGTTATAAGGTTTCGCATTTATCGTGTGAGAAATGTGGAGAAATGCAAAGAATGCAAGGCTGAAGTGAACGTAATGAGTAAGATTAAGAAAGGAACGCTCAGATGGTTGGGGCACGTAGAGCGAATGAACAAAGAAAGGATTGTGAGGAGAATATATGACGCAAATGTGAATGAAAAGTGAATCAGATACTTGATTCGGGCCATGTCAAGAGTCAGAATAATAGAAGAGTTTGTATGTGACGAGTATGAATGTGAATGAGGCAAGGAGTGTGTGCTAAGACCGAGATGATTTGCGGTCCGTACTCTATGCCTACCCCTGCAGTGAAACGACCATGTAATTCCCTAATTAATTCCCCCCCCCTCCTACATTTTCCTCTTCTTCTGCTGATTCGGGTTTGCCCAAGAAGAAGAACGATGGGTTACTTTGACTTAGACAAACCATTTTCTTCCCCTTCTCCTACACATAATAATAAATAAACCTACTAACTTTTAAAGGGTCAATTTTGGTGGTGACAAAGCCAATCTGGCACATTTTCTGTCAATGCTTGGGTATAACCTCTTATAACTTATAACCTTTACACATATCCACACATGAATACGTGTTATTTATTTGTCCCCAGGCCAACTTTCACTCAATTCGCTGGCCGCACGAACTTCAAGTATATCCACCTACATTTACAAAACCTGATCATCGAAAATAACGTATTTCTTCTCATTCGCAGGTTCCTACTCAAAGAAGACGCAACGAGGACCAAACAAGTGTTGCCAAGTGAAAAAAGTGACGAAAATTCCTTAGGGAAAAGATTTTCTGCGCAATAGCAACACTGAATCGGAGCCAGCTGTCAAAAGTGCGCGGAAAACGAATAAAATCGATTTTTTTCTGTGTTTTTTGGTAATTTAGTGAAATGTTGACTTTTATTTGTTACGAAAGATGTTTCGTGCTCGTAGGGCGGTGAAACAGTTAATAATAATTGATTGTGACTTTTATTGAAACTGGTAGTGAAAAGTGATTTTTTAGACAGTTGAATAGGATTTATAAAAACAAATATGGCGTCTACAGAAAGGAGGAAATTTTTCCAGGGAGACATGGCGATTTTGGCGGTTTTTCTTCTGGCGGGAGTTATTTTATGCCAAGGTAAGTTATACGTTTTATTATATTTAAAATAGATTGGTACTTTCTTTCGTCGTAGGTAAACTGTAAGCTGGTTCGTTAATTAAAGTGTTTTTTTTTTGTATTCTTACGTTTCTTGCTTTCATTTAATTACGAAGTTAACATACCAGGTAAAGTAAATGTGTGAAAGCTATATTTTTTGTGCTGTAGGCCTAATCTAAGATACATGGATGGAAGGTACTTCCAGTATCACCCTTGTGAAGTAAACTAAATTTAATTATCTAAAATAAAGATCTCATGTAAATTTATTTACAAGGAGTTTTTAATTTGTTAAAATCTTCAAATTATTGGTAATCTGATTAAAAACGGGATTGCAGGTCTTTTCCTGATTACTTTTAGGAATGTGTAAATATTAGGATTTTCAGGAACACGTGCTCCGACATTGTGATAACGTATTTGTATTTTACTAAAAGTTTATCACGAAACCTGTTTATTCATTTTTTAAGGCCTGCAATCCCGCTTTTAACCAAAGTAGCAATGACTTGAAGATATTCTTAATAAATTAGAAATTCTTATTTTTCTTCGTGTAACAAGATCTGAAAGACAGGGTTCCATGATAACTCAACACAGTGACAATTCAACACACGTTTAAAAAGTGATATAAAGTCATTAGAAACGATGAACAAAAAAAAATTAAACCCAGCCTAACCTAACCTACATAACCCAGGTAATAATTTTTTTGTTTCATCACTATCCATGACTTCATATATAACTTTTTAAAGATGTGATGAATTATCATTTTGATGATTTATCCGGTCACTGAAAGACAGATAATTCCAATCACTACTCTTCCCAAGTGGGGATCGCATAGTTACACTTACTCCGGGAAGTTGGGACTTGTGCCATATAACAAAAAAATAAAAATCAAACTTTCAATATTAAGTTTTTTTTTAGTAACTCCAAAAATGTTTCCACAAGTTACCAAACGCCATGTAAAACTAAATGTAATACAATTCAACAAGTAAACGAAACGATTAGTAAAACTAGTACATTTCCTTTATTTAAAAATACAACAAAAATGACCAATAATTAACTCAAGATGGACATTTATTACTTTTTAAATATCACCCATCTAACCTTGAAAAAGTTATTTCTTAGCATTTACTTGAGTGAAGCGAAAATTTCACGGAAGTCAAAACGAATTGATTATATATTCAAGGTCTTTAGAACATAGGTTGTTATTATATTATATTGCCTCTTACTGACTTCGTACCCCTACGTAATTCGCATAAGTAATATTTAATTATATATATTACGCAGATGCAATTAAATACTATGAGTTAGATTAAAAAATGATTTAAAAAATATATAATATCAGCTATTGAATCGTTAAATTGTCGTATTAATTTCCAATGCCTGTAATTTTCATAGTCAAAATTATTTTCTATTTGCAGTCTGAAAAAGTTGAAGATAGATTTAAGCTAGATTGTAGGAGCCATATTAATTTAAAGAAAATGCATTTTTTTAAATGTATGTATGTAATTAATAACAAAATAGACATTTTTAAACTGCGATGTACACATGACAAACAATTTTTATGTAAAAAAAAGTCTTATCTTTTTGAGGCGTCCTCGAATTCTTCATCCATTCACTTCCATGTCATATATTCTCTTTACGCCCCTTCGTTCATTGCGCACGCCTCATTAATTATATAATTCTTCGGCCGTCCCCGACATTTGATACCATTCACCTCTTGTAGTATCATTAAATCCACATTGTTGCTGTTAAAAAACTAAATTATATCGACTTTATTTCAACTCCGTATCCTAATCCATTTTAGAGATAATGCGTTAAGTCTTCCTCGGAGGTCCCCGACTATTTTCACCGTTCATATTTCCTGTTCAAATATAAAACAAAACTCTTTTACAACACAACTACACCACCAGAACAATAACCAACGGTCACTACAAAGTACCTTCACTAAATACCACGTCAGCTCAAAGACAATTTTTCTTCCTAGCTCCTAAAATCTTTAACCTTATCCCTGAAAACCTAAAAACCGTGAGCCAACCCCATTCCTTTAAAAAACAATGGATCCTTTCACACGGAATACATTACAACTACAATACCCATTCATTCTACACTCTATCAATTTAATCACCTTTCAGACAAAACATAATATATCCTTATTCCCTAACTTAGCGGTATAGTATGTACATAAATAATTAGTCTGATCTATTTACTAATAATTTCTTAAATTATTAGTAAATAGATCTTATAATCTTCTTATAATTCTCTAACTTCTCCATTCTCTTCTTGCAACCCAAACTAGCTTTACATCATTTTTCTTATTTTTCTTTTTTATATCATAGTAATGTATAGATTCTGTTCAAACTGTAAAATTCACACGCCATAAAACAGGGTCATCCTTAACTTGGAGGGTGAATCACAAAAACCATATATATATATATATATATATATTTTTTTTTTTAAAAGAAAGACAAACATTCCCGGGTTACGAATAACCTGACAATATTTGAAAATCTCCTACTACCACCACAGTAAGCTGAAAATGTGGCTTGTGTTGTGATGGAGGACTTAGCCAGCCGAGGAATTGAACACACTACGCCTGAGTGGGACCCAAGCGCGATGTCAACTCGGCCACCGACCGGTCTCTATGTACCCTCTAAGTCTTGTATTAATAAAATAATTAAATAAAATAAAATAATAGCATACCAATGTGTTACTTTTAAAAAACTACAATATATCGTTTCTAATTCAACTGCGTATCTCGATTCCGTGCAGCGACACTACGTAAAGTCTTCCACGGGCGTCCCCGACAATTCAAACTTCTCTCTAAACACTCGAGGAACCTATAAGAACAAACCTTGAAAATTTCAGCGAAATGGGACCAATAGTTTTGGAGTCTATAGTGCACAAACAAAGAAACTTTATTTTTATATATATAAACTAGCTGAAGTGTATCCGGCGTTGCTGGGGTTATCATTAGGAAATACATATTCCGTCGCTTATTTTTCTGTAGGCCTTTTTAAGATATACAATTCCTTAATACATTATTTTGATGTATCTTAGAAGGTTTAGCCAGCGTTAGCAATGTAGTGCCCGAAAATATATTTTTGATTAAGTTTATAAAACATCGACTTTGCTCTACTTTATATAAATATAATATGCACGTATTATATGTGTAAACCTTCCGGAAGAAATTTTCTAAATGAAAGTGAAAATTTTATCGAAATCCGTTGCGTAGTTTAGAAGAACTAAGCGCACCAACAGACAGACGCGGATAGCGACTTTATTTTATACTGTTTAGAGATAAGATGTAGAACTCTGTTCCTCGTTTCCCACGTTTATTAAATGTACCAACTGACCATCTACCTATGAAAAATCAAGGTTGATAAATACGATTTGTTTATAATCAAAATTGTATATTTTAGACCTTCTAGGTTCATGGTCAGAACTCCTTAATTATAGAAGATGTAGGTATATTTTTGTACACGGCAAAGACGTTTTCGTTCTATTACTTCCTACTTGTAAGACGTGCTATGCGTTGGTTAAAATAGGTGGTACCACCTTTTACCAAATTACGAATTAAGAAAGGGATACTTGAAGGGAAAAAGTGTATATAATGTGACTCAAAGTATTGCGTTACACACATAAATATGTATTTACAAAAGAATGTTAGAAAGAGCAGAACATCTTGCGAGAACTTTACTATATATAAATACAACTATATCGGTGTAATGTATGCAGAGATGTGCAAAATGGGTACCCAAAACCATTTGAAATGCAAAATGGAAATGGGTCAAAACTTTTCCATTTGAAAATGCAAAATGGTTTTTAGAAAAGCATTTCAATCGCAAAATGCAAAACACCTATTTTCAAAATGCATTGAAAATGCAAAATGGTTTCTCAGATCAAACAATTAAAATAATTATAGAATTTTTAAACAATTTTGTCATTTAATAATGGACATCAATGTAGAACAAACATTAGACATGATGGTAAATCCAAAAACACCACGACTACAGATTATGAAACCACAAAAAATTTGCGCGGGACTAATGTTGCCAACGTAAAAACATAGAAACTGCTATCTAACATTTAATATTACAGCGTCATGGCCCCATGTTCAGTATTTGAATCAGTATTTTTTGTAATGGTATCACTCAATTGCCAGGGCTCCTACCAGGGAGCAACTTGACTAATGTAAATTATCTCTCATAGCGAGGTTGAGGACCGACTGATATTTGGGGCTTATGAAAAAAAGATGAGTGGAGATAGTAGGAAGAATGTTGCAAAAAAGCATTTAAAATGGAAAATGCATTGAGAAAAGCATTTAAAATGCAAAATGGAAAATACCCATTTTGCATTTCCATTTGAAATGGATTTATTTGAAATAAAACACATCTTTGAATGTATGCCACATGTAGCTCGTGCCAATGTGGTGTAGAGGCTGAGTATTATTGTAGCGGGTGAAGGTCGTACACAATAATGATACTTGATCTTGTAATGATATTTATTGGGGAGCTGCTTGTAACAAAAGAGGGCGCACAACTAATGTGCATCGCCTTTTATAAGATCTTGCAAGCATTCCATCTCGCTTGCACTCATCCACATTCGTACAGACATCACAATCGGGGATATATATCACCACCCAGTTGGGTGACGTTCTGAAGCGGGTCAAGTAAAGGGCTGTTGGGGGTTAAAGGCGGGAGGAAAAACCGATACAGACAGTTCGTTTTACAATTCGTGTCATAATTTTTTTATAATAATTTTTTGTATGTGTCTCTTCACAAGTTAATACGGTGTAAAATCGAGGGAACTATATCGCCTTCTGGTGAGGCACCGTTGTAAGGCTGGTTAAGGTATAAATCCGGGTCTTGAAGAAATAAAAACGAGTTAGTTAACTACAGGGTTTTCCAATAAGAGGTGTTATTTTGATATTCAATCGTAAAAGAGCAATGGTTTCGTTGCTTGTGTGGCACGTAGCGCCGTCTTGTTGTAAGTAAACGTTGTCCAGATCAATATTATCCAATTCCGGCTATAAAAAATCATTAATCATCTCTCGATAGCGTAATCCATTCACCGTAACTGTTGCTCCAGCCTCATTTTCAATGACTCCGCCGGACCATAAACCGCACAAAACAGTCACACGTTGAGGATAGAGAGGTTTTTCAACAATAACTCTTAGGTTTTCCGAGCCCCAGATGCGACAATTTTGCTTGTTGACGAAGCCACCGAGGTGGAAATGGGCCTCATCACTCAAGATGATTTGCATTTGATTCACTCAAGTGAATTTTAATAATTTCAATGCGTTGTTGAAGCGTGTATTGTTTCATTTTTATTAATGGCGTAGTTTTTACTTGTCAAATGTCAAAAAATGACAGCTTCAAAAGTAACATCTACCGAAATAGCGGGTTATTCAAAATAACACCTCTTATTGGAAAACCCTGTAGTTTAGTTATATATATGAGTAAGTCCGAGAAACGATTCGTTCTCATGCTGCCTTAATCAACCATGAACAGAGAAACTGATTTTATCACCGAAAAATTGCGTTATAATAAATTACTAGTCTAAAAAGATAAGCTACGATGATGAAGTATGAATGGTCATCCATCATTACATTTAAAAAATCAATCAGTTTACTTAATATTACACAGTATAATGATTGGTTATATCATAATGAGCGATCGGCCTTGTTAAAATATGCAACTAATTGACCAGAGTAAAATAATTGCCTATAGCTATCAATACTACTTACAAATTCAAACTATTAATTACAACAATTTGCAATTATTTCCTAACTACTACTTGTCAATCAATCTATAACCTATTTTATTACCTAGTAATTCTGTAAATAGTAGACCTCGCGTCCAAAAAAGTATGTTTCTAATTTTCTCTCCTATTAAATATATAAATATTATCTTTCTTTGTCTATCCCATACGCGTTTCTATGCAATTCATCCGATTGCGATGAAAATTTCAAAGTTGGTTCTTATTAGTGCCAGGAGTGTTTAGAGAGTGATTTGGATGCAAAAAGAAGCCGGTGACGCCCGTGGAAGACTTAACAAATAATATCTTAACTGAGTAAGATATGTAGTCGAATTAAAGTGGATATAATATAGTTTTTTACTGGTAACAATGTAGATTTCATGGTACTGTAGTGGTACGTCACTACTTGACTCGAACGTTATCTAGAAGTTTCCAAACAAGCTTCTTGGATTTTCTTTTATTTTAAATATTTGTTTCTGTAGCAACTGGAATGTTCGAGAATATTTTATTTTCCACCTAGATAAGCGACAACGTGAACGAAATGGTCAGTACAGTACCAGCAACCGCGACATCGAGATCGAATTATTTTGCCTACGTGACGCCCTTCGGAACATTCTCGAACCTTCATTTCGTAAATCATTTTTTTTGTATTTTCTACGTTTATTTATTGTTTTCGGATGTATTATTAAAAACCGCTTCAGCCAAATTTTGTAGTTATATATTTATAAAAAGAATACCGAACATAACTACAGTACTATATGAAGTAAATGGTAGAAAAATTCGGGTACTCCTGAGGAAGATACGAATCAAATAAGTATGTGTAGTAAAATGAGGCTTGATGCACGAAGAAAGAGGTTTAACGAGAATACCATTCATAAATCCCCGAGCAACGCCGGGTACACGTCAATTAGTAATTAAGAAATCCAAACCAAAGTTACCTCTGCAATCACAAGTTTTGTAAGTGGGTACTTAAAACCCCTCTGGCTAATTAGTTCGCTTTTGAAAACAGTCAAATGATCTCATTGAAATCTTTCTATCTCTCTCACTGTCATGGTGAGAAATATGATCTAAACAGTGTTGGAAAGGGATAAAACCACGCTTTATATTCAAATCTAGAATGTAAACACAAATATCTTAATGTTGTATTGTCCATTTATGCCCCTAGGGCATAGGATAATTTTGTACTGGTGTTTTTTGTGTATTTGCATTTTCATCATTTTTTTTAATCGTTCAGCATTAAGTATGGGTCATTTCATAGAATTTTAAAAATTAATCAAATTTAAACTCTCATTTTTGGGTCCTGTGAAAATCCTATTCAAATTATGTCATTATGTCATTGTAGGCTAGATAGAACTGAAATAATAACAGAACTTGAAAAATCTTTCACAGAACTTAAAAATTAACTTTGAAATTTGATGGATTGTTTCAAATTCTTTGAAACAAACCATCCGTAGTGCTGAACAGTTAAGAAAAATGTTGAAAATGCTAATATAAAAATAAAAAACAATATAAAATTCTCGTTTTTGCAATAAACATTTGAGAAAACTCGGTGATGTATTTGGAATCTGTTATAATTTTATAGAAAGATATTTTAACAGCGATATAAATATAAATAAGCACTATTTCAAAACGAGTTCAGTTCCATATTACGTATTATTGAGACAAGTATACTACGATTTCAGGCTAAAGTTCTGTTATAAATATATAACAAACCATTTGCAAAGCTAATGCTATGTTATCTGATGTTTTTAATGTGTCTCTATTGAAGTATAAAGCAGTAATAATTAAACATTTTAGCAGCGCGTATTTTAACGAGGTAAATTTATTTATTATGTACCTTCGCTTGCAATATTATCAGCTCCGTTTACTCCAAATGAATAAAATAACTCCATGTACTTATACCACCTACTACCTACTTATTAATCGAAATGTAATAATATTATTTTTATTATACTACTATTCTTAAATTAATGTTAAATGTAAATAAATATATTCTTAAATTTATTTACATTTACTGTGAATCTAATTTAGTAACTGCTATTTTAGTCTATTTTCATTATCTTTGCTATTGTTATCATGCTATATACATTTTTGCTTATTTCTTACTTTATAAATAAAAACTTTCTTTCTTTTCTTTACCATGATCACGAGAAACGTTTTTCTCTATTGAATTGGGTGGTTACGTTAAAAAGAAAACATTTTTATTGTAATCAGTTTCTTTAGTATAACATATTTATGTTTTTATATAAAAGAAATAAATTTTTAAATAAAAAAAATAAATAAATAAAAAAACACATAACAGTATTTTTGTTTCTTCATTTAGTTTGTTAACTTTGTACTAATGTATATTTTTATTTATTTTGTATCGTTTACTTATATAATTTTTCTTTTCTTTCTTCTTTCTACATATATTTTGCTACGACTGCCATATATATAATGCATGGAAATGTGACTTGTGCTGTTAATTCTAAATTAAAAATTAAAAATCAAAATAGATTGTGGTTATAAACAAATTAAGTATTCCTTTTTAAACGTTATCACATAGCTGTCATATCATACAATTGATATTCAACGACATAGCGCCATCTGTCATATCATACAAATGATATTCAACGACATAGCGCCATCTGTCATATCATACAAATGATATCCAACGACATAGCGCCATCTGTCATAACATACAAATGATATCCAACGACATAGCGCCATCTGTCATAACATACAAATGATATCCAACGACATAGCGCCATCTGTCATATCATATAAATGATATCCAACGACATAGCGCCATCTGTCATAACATACAAATGATATCCAACGACATAGCGCCATCTGTCATATCATACAAATTATATCGAACGACATAGCGCCATCTGTCATATCATACATACAAAGGATATCCAACGACATAGCGTCATCTGTCATATCATACAAATGATATCCAACGACATAACACCATATGTCATATCATACAAATGATATCCAACGACATAGCGCCATCTGATTCGAGTTTTCCAGATAACCTGATGTTAATACGCTTTAGTAAAAAAAATTACGTTAGATTTTTTTTATTGCATCACCAAATCAAAATACATATTTTCTCGCCATCATAAAGTTGTTTTGTCATTAAATCAAGATACAGATTATACCAAATCAAAATGTTACGGCGTTTAACATTTCAACATGAACTTTGAAGCTAAACATGATATCACTAAGTTCAATAAATCTGCTTGAACTTTTAGAAAAAGGAAACGTATAATCTGTTAAAAGAATGTTACAAAACATTGCAAAACAATTTTGGTATAAGATAATGATGAAGACAAAGAAAATTATTTAAAACCTTTTGAAGTTTCGTATCTTTGAAATTAACATTTCTTGTCATTGTTATATATATTTTTAAGGCAGTCGGTCATATCGACGTATCCTGTTATTTCATTATAATTTTTTATGTGTATACCCAGGATTTTCCAATAAGAGGTGCTATTTTGATATTCAAACCTAAAAGACCAATGGTTTCGTTGCTTGTATTGCACGTAGCACCGTCTTGTTGAAAGTAAACGTTGTCCAAATCAATACTATCCAATTTCGGCCATAAAAAATCATTAATCATCTCTCGATAGCGCAATCCATTCACCGTAACTATTGCTCCAGCCTTATTTTCAAAAAAGTAAGGTCCAATGACTCCACCGGACCATAAACCGCACCAAACAGTCACACGTTGAGGATAAAAAGGCTTTTCAACAATAACTCTTGGGTTTTCCGAGTCCCAGATGCGACAATTTTGCTTGTTGACGAAGCCACCGAGGTGGAAATGGGCCTCATTACTCAAGATGATTTGCATTTGATTCACTCAAGTGAATTTTAATAATTTAAATGCGTTTTTGAAGCATTTATTGTTCTATTTTTATTAATGACGTAGTTTCTACTTGTCAAATGTCAAAAAATGACAGCTTCAAAAGTAACATCTACTGAAATAGCGGGCTATTCAAAATAACACCTCTTATTGGAAAACCCTGTATATAAAAATTATATATTTTTTTGGTTTGTTTGTCCCGTACAGACTCAAAAACTACAGCACCGATTTCGTAGAAAATCTCAAAGTTTGTTCTTATTAGTGTAAGGAGTATTTAGAGATCGGTTTGAATTGTAGGAGAAGTCGGGGACGCCCGATGAGACTCAACGCATTATCTTTGCACTGAAATGAGATACAGAGTTGAGTTAATGTCGACGTAATGTATTTTTTTGACAGTACCGATGTCGATTTTATAATGCTACATGAAATTGATGGTTTAAAAAGTCGGGAATGCCCGAGGAAGACATGAATCAAATAATTATTTTTGAAAGAAGAAAGAGGTGTAAGGATAATGTATGACTTGGTAGCGAATGGTTGAAGTAGTCGCTTTTTCTTTTTCGCTCTTGTCTCCACTATTAATTTCAATACCTAGGACTTTCCAAAACAATCGACGTTATTTCTGTTATAGAGTCACTGTCCCAAATGATTAAATCATCAAGTCCCTCAAATATTTCACCGAACTAAGAACCAAAGGTCTCGGTTTGTAAAATTGTTAAATCTGAGGCCATCTTTATGCATTTGATTAGTGGTCACTCCAGGCTTAAACTAACAAGAAAAAAAAACAACAATGGTTACTTTTCCGTATGTTTTATTTAATTCCCTGTGTCCCTTTTGTCTTGTGCACCCATGCGTGCAAAGAATGCACCAGTGAAACCGTTCCACCTGACTCTTCCAACCACAAAATACTTCAAAGTACTATTATAACCACCTGCGTTAAAATACAGTGGCTTAAAGCTTAAAATTCTTGAATATTCTATGCAGACTTTGAATGCTTCCAGACTGCCAGCCATTAATCTCAAGTCATCTTGAAAACTTAAGTCGTGCATTGAATTAATAACACTGTAAGAATGGATTCAAATAATTACTCTATTCAATCTTCTCCATAAGCCATCTTGCTTCCAGTTTTGGACGTAGAGCTTCCTAAAATGTCCCCCATTTTACTACAACATCTGCTTTTCTTTCCGAATCAATGACGTAATGTGTCAAACGCCTTGTTAATATATACTTATTTAGCCAGACTTATCTAACTAGAATATGGGACCAACTATTTTTAACAATTCTATAGTATTTACACTTCTCTAATTTGTGTCACATTAGTCTTTATTGATGCTATAGCCTCTTGGAAACGTCTTGACTCTCAACGGTCTCCTGTCACTCCCTTCAGTTAATTATTATTATTATTCAATAAGCAGGCAGCATTCTGCTGATGGGTTATATCTAATTTCATAGTCATAATCCTTTTTTTCTCTCCAAATGAGAATCAAAATTGAGGTGTAAATTAATTTAAAACGAGCTTAAATCGATGAATATTATTATTGTTGAAGTTTATTCAATGCTTCCAATGTTGTGAAGATTTCTTGAATACCAGGGTAACCATAATGTCCAGATTAAATTTTGAAAGATTTTATCAAGTCACCATTTTCTCTTCCTCCTCCTTTTAAAGTTTGTAATTTTAGTTCCTTGAGTCTTTCTGATTAATCATAAACAATTATTTAATTATGCCAAAGGATACATGGTTGTCTTTCAGTTACCTAAGTTTAGGTCTCCAAAAACTCCAATATTCTGTAGGATTATTACAAATAAGCCATTTGAGTGATTTGCTATCTTCTATCCAGTTTTATAAATCTAATTCATATTGGCTCTTCAAACAATCGAGATATCTCATAGTTTTGAGTCACTCGTTATTATTTCAATTATTTTTCTAATCTCAATTCATGTTCAAATTATGATTTCGAAATATCCGAAGCATGCGAAGGGCATGTTAGAAGTGAGGCGCTTGACAATAGTTTTTTTTTTAATAAATTAATTACGTATTCCTGCATTTATTCATTATTTCTTGCTTGCCTCCAAAGCGACCACAGATACCCTAGTGCCTGTATATCAGAGATCGCAAACCATTATTTTGAAGTGTGTCAAAGAATATCATGACAAATAACAAATAAATAAAATTATATTACGATAACTCAAGACAAAGAAACTTCAACACAGCTTTAAAAGGTGATATAGTCATTAAAAGCGAGGAAAAAAACTAACCTATAAACCTAACCGATAGCTTTCATAACTTATTTAATCTAGATTTTATTTCATCACTTTTCATGACTTTACATTACTTTTTATAGGTGTGTTGAATTTCCATTTTGATGAGTTCCAATCACCCTCTGTTTGTACACGGATAAAACATATTGCTAATTTCATAAACCCCCGCATCCACATTTTCTACCGATTTATAACAAGTTTCTCGTTAACTCTCGTAAGTTCCAAAATAATATATGTTATCATTGAAGACAATATCTATACATTTGTTATGCCGAAATTATATGAAATTTCCTTAGATAGAAAAAAAAACCCGAAAATTATTAAAAACACGTTTAGTTCTTTTATTTAATATGTTATAAGCATGAAAAATTACACAGTGTATCTTTAAATGCAACTAAAGCATTGGTCGAGAGAACTTTTTAGTTAAACTTTTAGTAAAAGAGGAATTTATTATCACAATGTCGGAACACGTATTAATAAAAATTATAATATTTTCACATTTCATCATTATATATTATCAAATGCAAAGTTTATCAGGAAACGGCCTTCAATATCATTTTTACCGGATTACGAATAATTTCAAGACATTTTTAATAAATCTATTTCCAATTTTTTTTTACATTTACTTGCTCGAAATATTTTCTTCTGACACTCCTTTTTTGTTCATCCGCTCTACGTCCAAATTATCTAAGATCCGGTTATCAATCACTTAATTTTGTCAATTCTATTGACATATGACTATTGAGCAGAATACCTTCTAACAGTGACATAGGGAAATAGAAAACCATTGTAATAAAAGGCAACACGACAAATTGGATAAAAAAAAATCAAATTACGTGGGTTATCCTAGAATTATTAAAGACAACAACAAAAAACATGTGAAAATTTAGATACATGGTTTTTTTATTTTTTTATTTATTCATCAATATAAAGTTTTATTAGATAAATTTTTCGACATCTGTCTCACTAGGGTACACCTGTGTCGAGACAGACGTATTCAGGTACTTAAAGATTACTTACAAAGGGGCTATTATAACATTATTGAATATATTATTTTATTTTGTTTGTGAATTGTTTTTTTTTTTTTTATATTAACTCCACACAGGAGGCCCTGAAGAAAATAATTTCCCTCAGGGCCTATGTCATCTTTGGGGATGCTGTGTGGAGGGTCTTTTTGTGGAGAGGAAGGAGTGAACATGGGTCTTGAAGAGTCCCATGTTGTAGGAGGGAGGAAACACAGAGGCCGGCAGTTCGTTCCACAGCCGAGCTGTTGAACTTAAGAACGAATCGTAGAAGCGACCCGTTCTCATGTGACAAATTTCAACCGTGTACAAATGTTGGGCGCGCGTTTGGCGTGTATCCCGACTATGCACCGGTGCCGAAGGGATCAATGACGCTAGTTCCTCAGAGCATCTTCCATTGTAATACCGATAGAACAAGGACAGCATACCTACCTGACGCCTGTGCTCTAAAGATTGCAGTCCGCTTGTTAAGATTGGGGAATCTATCAAACAGACCGCCCGTTTCTGCACAGAGTCAAGGGTTTTTTTCAGGTATTTAGGGGCTCCGGACCAGAGATGGCTACCAAATTCGAGAGTAGGGCGCACTTGCGATTTGTACAGGGTCAGCAGTTGTGTACTATTAAAGTATCTGCGGGCCCTGTACAGTACGCCCAGCTTCTGAGAGGCCAACTTTACTCTGGCTTCGATGGAGCCCCCGTACCTGAGCTGGTCACTTATAGTTACACCAAGCATATCAATGGAAGGCCTGTTCGGAAGATTGCTTCCGTTGAAGGAGACTACATTGTCATTTGGATCCCTTTTAGACGTAATCAGACAGGATTGGGTCTTTGAAACATTAAATTCGACGAGATTATTTTTACCCCAGGAGGAAATACTCTCGAGATAACCGCCCATTCTTTGCTTCAAAGCCCTCCGAGCCGTTGGAGTTTGTGTGCCCTTTGGGGGCTTGTCAAAAAAAAAGCTATCATGAACTGTATTGTCATCCGCGTAACAATGAATTGGTGCACATGTCAAAAGGTCATTGATGTGCAACAAAAACAAAGTCGGAGACAGAACCGATCCCTGTGGGACGCCAGCATTTATGGAGTGTAAGGAAGAGGTGAAACCGTCAGCAACTGCCTGAATCGACCTATTCCTTAAAAAGTCAGCAATCCACGTACACAGGGATGCGGGAAGTCCGTAAGAAGGCAATTTGTTGACAAGTCCTCGGTGCCAGACCCGGTCAAAGGCCTTGGATATGTCTAGTGCGACCGTTTGGGTCTCACCGTGACGTTCCAGGCACCGCCCCCAAACATGCGTCACATACGCGAGAAGATCACCGCACGAGCGGTTCCGCCGGAATCCGTATTGACGGTCGTTGATAATTTTGTTCTTCTCGAGGTATGTGAACAGTTTGTCGTTGATCACACGTTCCATCACTTTGGACAGAACTGATGTGATCGCTATGGGGCGGTAGTTGGCCGGGTTGGAGCGGTCACCTTTCTTGGGAATAGGGTGAATGACCGCTTTTTTCCAACCAGAGGGCACAGTGCCACACTTCAGGGACATTTTGAAGAGCTTTGTCAAAACTGGAACTATTTCTGCAGCACACCTCTGCAATACCAGGGCAGGTATTCCATCAGGTCCACTAGCTTTGTTAACATCGAGCCCCCGTATAACGTGGAGTACATCCCGATGCCGGATCCTTAGCTTTTTCATAAAGAAGCCGCAGTGAGGAACCGACGGCGGAACAGCACCTCCGTCATCGAGGGTCGAGTTTTCCGCAAACATTTTCCCTAATAAGTTAGCCTTTTCGGTGGCGGTGTTTGCTAGTGAGCCGTCAGGTCTGGTAAGAGGTGGCAAACTGGGTTTGCAAAAATTCCGACCTATTGAGCCCGCAAGCGACCAGAATGCTCTGCTGCCATGCGGGCAGGCAGCCAGCTTTTTGCTGATCTGCAGGTCGTGTTCGAATTTTGACCTATTAATGATTCTCTTGCATTCCTTTGCCGATTTGTTGTATGCTGATCTGCTTTCGGACGTTCGAGATGTGTTGTAGGCTCGGTAAGCCGCGTTTTTTCGTCGAACTGCTTCGGAGCATTGTCGACTGAACCACGGCTTTGAGCCCACACCAGTTTCTTTAGTAGTCGATTGTATGAAGCCATCCATCGCCGATTTGATGACTTCACCAATCTCCTGGGCACATCTTGAAGGGTCCGAAGTCCGAAAACAAACAGCTGACCACGGAAAAGCGTTAAAATGGGCCCGCATACCGAACCAATCTGCTGACCTATAGTGCCACACTTTTCTCCTCAGCCTCTCATTGGTTGGTCTGAGGTTAACGGGGATTGATGTCGTCACAAGGCAGTGGTCAGATGAACCCAGAGGCGCTGTGACGTCAATCTTATAACCGTGTGGCACAGTAGTTAAGAATAGGTCTAACAGATTGGAGCGGTGAGTCTGGACATCAGGAACCCTTGTAGGCTCCTGAACTAGTTGCTCTAATCCGTAGCAAATGGCAAAGGATTCCGCCTGTCGGCCAGCCGAGTCCGTTGGGCCTGAGAACTTCAACCATGGTTCGTTATGAACATTGAAGTCCCCCAGAACAATAAACTCGGCCGAAGGGTAGCGGGGCAAGAGATCATCAATAGTATCGCTCAAATGTTTGAAGAGTTCGGAAGTGTCTGATTCGTTATGGTTCGGTGAGCGGTATAGACATGCGTAGAATCTTGCCGTACTGGCAAGATTGACGCGCACCCACATTACGTCGAATCTGGAGTTTTCCAGACTCAATAGTCGCACACAGTTGACGTCAGCTCGACTATAGAGGCAGACTCCTCCTTTGGGTCTGAACTTGCTTGCAAGGGTAAAGCCCGGGCAGTCCAGATAGGAGGAGTCTGGCGGCTCGGCTATCTGAGTTTCGGATAGGAAGAGAAGGTTGGGACGTTGGGATAAAAGATGGTGATGAACGGAATTTAGATTTGTGTGCAGGCCGCGAATGTTGGCAAAATTTACCATCAGTTTTGGCCCGCACCGGGGACGCCTGCTACTCGCCGCTGTAACGCTGTTAAGTTTGTTTTGTTGTAAGTTCATGATTTTAAGTTTTTTTTTTTTTTGTAAGGGTATGAGGTGAAAGGAAGGTCTGGAAAGGAAAGGTAAGAGGGGTGGGTAGGAATCTGGGGTTCAGGCTGTCCAAGAGTGATGAGCGTTTGGTTCCAGCCCACCCACTGCGGTGCTAGGCGATAGGCTGGGAGAGTCCGGCTGGAGAGGGCATCCAATGCGCCCCAAACGCTGCTGCTGGGTCCCCTCCGGTCACGAACCGGCACAACAGCAGTGGCGGGGTTTTTTCACTCGCTGATGGGGCAGCCCACCCTTAGTCGTGAGCCTGAGGGTCGGGCTCCTGTACTATCGAGCGGCCCGGACAGCGGTAACCGGTTGTAAAGGGTCTCCCTCAACCAGCATCTCCCAACCGGCCCGCCACGCAGAAGGTCGGCCGACGCACCCGCCACCAAGACCTGGGCAAACCTTAACCCATGAACCCGGGCACCCCTGCTAAGTCACCAAACGTAGCGAACCACTTGGGGTGACCTGTGGCAGAGGTGTTGGTCATCCAATAAATGGTTCCCAGGGCGGCGGTACCCATTCCCGCCTACCAAATTGTAAAATTGTTGTTGATTTGTATTGTATTGTATACTATTGTATTTATAATTGTTGTTACTGTTTACGTGTAATTTGGTTGACATATGTTTGTGATAGTGAGACGCCCAATACTTGTTATCCATTTCTTTATTTCATGTTTGAATTTGGTCATTGACTATGTTCGTCTAATAGTGGCTGGTAGTATATTGTATAGTTTGCAAGCTATGAATTTGAAATGTCTTTGCACAAAGGTGGTTTTAGCAAAAGGAGTTTGGAGAAGTTCTTTGTTTTTGGCTCGGGTATTGTGTATCGTTTGAGTTGGTTTGTATAGTGTTGGTGTAAATTAATCAAGATGGATCATGCAAAGAGCTGTTTTATGTCCATAACGTTGATAGTATTGAAGATAGTATCAGTGATGGTAGAAAGAGGAAGTTTGAGAATTATTTTTATGATTAATTTTTGTGCTTTAATAATGGGGTCGAGGGCACTAGAAGAAGTATTACCCCAAGCTAAAATTCCGTATTCTATGTGTGATTGGCATAGTGAGAAATACACTGATTTTAAAAGTTTGGGGTCAAGGAAATTACGTGTATCTTATAGTATCTTCAGTATTTTTCTACGTAGTCCTTGTTTCGATCGATGTACTTGGAGAACCATGGAACTGGGTCCTTGGTCCTTGTCGTACAACTCTGCCGCCACCGCATCGTCAAAAATGTTCTGGCTTCTTCCTTCATGTCCTATTGATTCAGATTAAGAAAATATGGAAATCACTGGACGCTAGGTCAGGGCTATGCGCATGATGACGGAGAATACCACATCTGGGAAAACGTTTCGAGGCCGACGAGGACTTGAATGAAGAGATGAAAACAGTTGTACGACAGTGGTATCAAAACTTTAAATTCAATTACATTTTTTTGAAAAAATAATTGTCATAAATTCTTGGACAACCTTCGTACCATACAAAATTTAATTGTGTTCATGCGCGTGTCACGGGTTTGCCATCACTGCTATGTAACCACCGACTACGAAGTACAAAGATTCCGTGGAATCGAGGTCGTCGTGTCGCTTACGGAAGTACGATCATTTAACTGGCTGCGAGAAGGTAGTGTTGAGTAGTGACGGTACGTACACAAAAGAGGAGGAACGTGGAGGAAATAGAAGAAGAGAATGATGATGATTGTAAAGTGTATCTGTGGTAGGAAGAAGGGGGAAGCGGGGTGAAGTCGAGTAAGGTAAATTAAGATCGAAAGCAACGTAGGGTGGGATGAGTTATGTTCGGACAAGGTTCAGTTATACGAACGGCTGCGCGGCCTTTTTCAAATATACAATACTTAATTTTGGATTCAAGGCCACAATATCCAACCAAAACTTTTTTTAAATCGAAGCAAATATATAACACATATTTGTAATAAGCATTTACTTTGTGGCTCGTCATAATTTACAATAAAAGATATAAATTTGTTTTAGACCACTTTAACTTTAATTGTACTCTACCGGTTTCGGAAGCACCTTTCCTTGGTCAGGAGAATATTAAAACTAACCTTAGGGGTACCTTACTTTCATATTATTGTCTATCAACGGATAATTTTTTATTAAGGGTGACATCACGTTTTATTCAGTGTACCCGTAATTTAATGAAGGTTTTAAATTATAACAAAGGTTAACTAAATTAAAAAACAGATTTGGCTCTCAAAATTTTTTGAATCGTTGTAATGTACATATTTGGCTATTTGGCCAATAAGTTTGCCGACCACTGAGCTAGGGTTTAATAAATATGTACCGTATTAGTACAAAATTTTTACTATTCATATGTAAAACCCTATAAAAAGGACATTAATAAAGTAATAATAATAAATGTCATCGTATTTAAATAGTAGATGGCACATTTTTTCTTTTCACCTATTTCGCAGCCTCTTTCACCACTTACAAAACAAGTCAAAGTATGTTTGGACAAGAGACAGTGAATTGAGCTAAGGTGAGGTGAGCTATGTCGGATAAGGTGCGGTTAAGTGGGGTGGGGTAAGGTGGGGCGATGCCGGATCTGCGTCAGGTGCGTAGCACTAACGTGACGTGCGTCTCTTTTCAACAAATAAGACCAATAAAATTTTATGTAGTCATCAAAATGTTTGTGTAAATGAGGCCTTGTTGTCTAGACTAGGTTTCAAAGATGTAAACCAAATGACAGTTTCTCTAGATAGATTTAACTGATGAAGGTCAATCTAATCAATTAGCCAGCATTTAATTAACTCAACATAAATATTTAAAAACTCGGAGAGTTCCTGAAGTGATACAGGACTTAATACGGATATATCCGCGTACATACTAAAACATGTTTCGATTACAACTTTTAAAACTTTCCGAAAATGTGCCTTCAAGATGATGCTTTAATGTAATTACATACAGGAGCTCCTGAGATTTTTCTCTTAGTGTGTATGATATATTTAGGAATGCTGTACGGAGGTTCGTTTAAAGAAGGTATAGGGATGAAACTGAATACTGAACTCTTGAAAAGACCCAAAATGTAAGTTGTAAGAGGAAACAAACGCAAAAGATCAGCCAAATTGTACTCATGCGGTATCTTTATCTAATACGTCTTCCATCTGTCTCGTCCTGGAACTTACGTTTACTCAATTCCTTTGTAAGGAGTAGACTTGAAAGTAGGTCGGTAATTTGAAGTACACACCAGGTAAAGTATTCCCTCGTATTGAAGAGAGTTTAGAAGAAATTTCTGAGAGTTCTCTACATGGGAGAGTATGACTACTACCCGTTGCTCTATCGTACTGACTTTCTTTTGGGTATGCTCGAAATGAACTATCAGAAGAGATTCGTGATTGCTTTGAAAACTCGGCTATCTTCGGCATACATTTTACGTTCCTGATGGTTATCTCCGTCATCAACAGCAACTATTCTTATCTCCCAGCCTGCAGAACTGACTTGCCAATAGTCATGACAGTGGGGAGATCAATCTTGCTATTCAACAGAATCAATCCGGATATCGATATATTTAGCATCAATGAATACCCATTGTTTATACATATATATAAAATGGACGATTTTGTAATGTTTTTAAAATAACAAATTGAATTTGATTTGGTAATCTTATATTTATGTCTGCACATGTTATGACCAAGATAATAATAAAGTATTCTCAATTATCTCTAGCACTTAAGAACTTCTAGATTATTCAACCTGTCTGGGGTATTTAGGGAACGCGGTATGGATATCCACATTTTAAAGGCCTCTCTGCTTGCTCTCCCAATCAGTACAGTTAATTACACCTATTTCTACAGTAATAGATAAACCTACATACACTTCACATCTTCATGGGAACGAGCATCGTAAATATTCAAATAATTGCTATCTAAGTCTGACTACACAGAAACCCGTTTTTAATTTGTACAATTCTTCAGCGGAGAGTTTTTTTACCTCTGGTTTGTAGGGCGGCCCGGACATTTCCGTCCGAGCTTAATTCGGTCAAGTCCGTTCGGCAAACATCGACAATCTTCGTACGCATTCGGATTTGCCCCGAAGCACCATTGACCCACATCGTCTCCAACAATTCCGTGACAGCATTCCTCATACATACGATCCTGAAAACAAGTAAAACAACATGTTAAACAAGTAAAATACGCTCACGCATATAAATGTTCAATTAAAACCACTAAAAACAACGTCTTCTTCATCCTAATGATGTCACCTTTTTGTAGTTTTCTTTGAAATGATTGAATTTTTAGATTATTTCCAGATAGATTTTTGACCCAAAGAACGTAAACGAATCCGGAAGCGTGACGAAGTAAAAGTTAAATTTGAAACAAGAATAAAAAGGGGCAAATTTCGGCCATTGTTGGAGACTCTTCTTAATAGGGTAAAAGTAACCTTTTCTCTAAATCTGTTTTGGTTTTAGGCAAAATTTTTTACGGCACTTTCGATGTATTTTATTATAGGAAACGTAAAATGATTGTTGTTATGTGGTTAGATTTCTTTCGTTCATACATTTTGTATGGAGGTTTAGTGTAATTTGATACATTAGTTGTATAGGAATGCACGAACGCATATTAATGTATGTCTATTCCTCCGAATGAGAATTATTTTGTTTTTAAAATGTCAATTTTAAATCTTGTTACAACGATTAGTATATTACGATACAATTAATCTTAATCTTATTAATTGTATAATTATCTGTAGGATTAAAAATACACTAACGTCTCTGAACTGAATATTTATTGGTTTTATGAATAAATCTGTACAGATTTTAGACGGCCTCCATGGTCGAGGGGTAAGGCTCTCAACTAGCAAGCAGGAAGTCGCGGGTTCAAATCCCGGCGCGCGCAAATAAATTTTAATTGATTAAATTGTGTTTTTTCACAAATTACTTAAACGGCACGTTTCAGATTCGAAGATACTCTCAGTATCGCCCTGGTTACACAACTTCAAAACTTTACTCCAAAACATTCATAACCACGAGCAACGCCGGGAACACGTCAGCTAGTTGGAAATTTAAAAAAAAACTTTATCAAATTATAAACGTTATAATGTCTTAACGATTATGAGATTAATAATCCTAATCGTAGTTGTAATCGTCATCATAAATATCGAATAGAATTATACCATCCCTAAAACTAGACAAATAAAAATTAAGTAAATACTCAATCGATTTCTACCAAATCACAAATTGGTTTGCGCCTATGACAAAAACATTTCGCATTTTTTATTGCAAAATAATCGTGTAATCTGTCACCACAGTTTGTTACATATTTCCCACTTGCAATCAAATTATATCACCTGAACATCAAAAGTAGTTTTGCTAACAGACTAGAAAACTATTTCAATATCGGCTTATTATGTAACGTAACATCTGTATTAAAAGCGTTTAATGCATTTAAAACACTGAAAAAAATTATAGAAGTGTGAATTAAAACTATTTAAGAGAAAAAATGAAGAACTTTTGACTCCTAGGGCCAAGACAAGCAAATACAAATGATTGTCTTCTTAAGGCGAAGCTTAATGCTATATTACTCTTTTCGATTAATCTTTATAACGAATTGGTTTATATTATGAATATCAAAAATATGATTTAGATAAATTGAAGGTTTTCCTATTGTTTCCCTTGATATTTCACTCAATAAAAAATATAAATGTAAACTAATGAAAAAAACATTTTTTCAATCGAAATGTATAAACGCATTAAAGAAACAACTTTAAAAAATACAATATTATAGCTAAGATTATTTGTGACAGTTTCCCTTGACTAACTTTATGCTTTCTTGTAAAATTGTTTACAAAATAAATAAAAACCAATTTTGTGCTTGAAATCGAGCGTTTCTAGATTCCGTTTGTCAAGCGATTTTAATGCCTATTAACTATATTCCTGACGATATAAGGCATACCAAGAATACGCACATTTTTGGCTTGTAGTTTCCTATTTAGAAAGTTTTTAATGTTTGGAATTATTTTGTTTATTTCACGACAAGTAGGGAAAATTTGACCTTACTTGGGGCAAACGGATGCGCCCACACTACACGTCTTTTGGTGTATATCTTCGGTGTATTTTATAAGAGGCATTTGAGGTTTTTAAAATAATCCGATTATTTTTTAATACCCAGATTAGTTCTTATAATAACACATCAAAGCGTGGCAAAAATCAGTTGAGAGATTTTTTAATAAAATACTCTTTATGTTAATTTAATTTATGGTAAAGCTTGATTAATTTATCTGTGCAGGCGGTAAAAAGAGGTTTTCAGTTTGACAGGTAATTTCTAAAAATGTATGTTCCGGTTTAAGATGGTGGCCGTGTTGGATACTACATTGTTATACCGCCAGAGTTCGCATGATCTTCTTCTACAATTCTACTACCTGAAAACTGCTTGAAAAAGTTTGAAAAAAGAATTGTCAAAAATTAGTACGTAAAATATAATATGGTTTATAATTAAATAGGTAAGTATTTAAGTACCTACTTACAAATCTCATAATTTCAGAGTAAATGTTGATTTCATAAATTTTTCATGTAAATAAAATTAGTAACATATTTGTTTGGACGCGATATTTACTAACTGTTCATATAACTACTACTTTAAATTCGTGTATCTCAAAATATTGGTTAATTGAAATGCAATAGTGTTTTCTATTTACTAATAATTTCTGAAATTTTTATCTTCTTACAATTCTCTAACTTCTCCATCCTCTTCTTGCAACCCAAACTAGCTATACATCATTTTTCTTATTTATCTTTTTTATATTATAGTAATGTATAGATTTATGGGGCACTATATTCTTACCTTTTATAGCGCTGTCCATTAAACGTGTGTTGAGTGTAAAGGGTTGAGATAATGTAAAATATGTAGTTGGATAATTACGTTAATATTTATTGAAACTTCGGTACACTATTAGTTACAACGCGAATTTTATCAGAAGGGTTTTTATGAAGAGCTAAGAACTGTCAACTGCCAAAGTGGATGTGAGAAACAGGAATGGCTGCCGTCGGCTAGAACTGCCGAGAGCTCCGTTTTCGGGTGGCGATCCATAAAAATATGTTTCCATTATTAAAAATATAAAAATTATCATTTGAAGTTATTTGCCAGTTCTTACCTCTACAGATTCTATGTCCGCAAACTGTAAAATTCACCCGCCATAACGCAGGGTCATCCCTAGCATGGAGGGTGAAAGATCACAAAATAACACATGTATCTACTCTCTAAATCATATATCAATAAAATAAATAAATATCTTTACATTAAGTTATCGTTATATTCTAACCGACACGATTCAACGTTATTTAGTAACAGTGCGATAAAGAAACATTTTGTAAGTCTAATATTGACTGATTATTTTTCTAAAAGTTGCAGCAAACACAACTATTATCCATGCATTTCAAAAGCATTACAATTTTGTGATTTTTCACAACGATCTTTGAACAAATATTGATTATTTAACTTGTTTAAACTCGGACAGTTCAACTTTTGGTTGGTTTTACGTGATTTTCGTATTTTGTGTCAAAAACGGTAAAATTACACCGTTTGTCGTAAGTTGTACCGCTTTGCGTAAACAATAAATTGTACCGATAACGCTTGATTGGTGATCTTCGTGGTGCAGTGAGAAATTCCTTGACTTTGAGTATGGAGGTCGCGTGCTCGAAACTCTGTGAAGGATTAATAAATAAATAAAATATTTATATTGGTTGCAAAAAATACAACTTTGGCGTTCTAGAAAACGATATTGCGGATTTCTTAGCAAAACAAGGAGCGTCCAATCCTGTCACAACCCTCATAAATCACATTGTGGTCATTTTTCCCATTGACCGATTTGCAATGGGAAAAAAAGTTCTGAAAATCAGATTGATCTAACGATTTCTATGTTCTCATATAAATCGTTGTGTCTCCCTTGACGTCATAGTTAGAAATATGAACTAAACGGTGTTAGAAAGAGAAAACACCAAGCTTTATATTCAAATTTAGTATAATTAATATGTACACCTCTGTGAAACCAAACGTTTCGAGGCAATTTAAGAAAAGTTTATGAAATTATTAGTAATTATTTTTATATATATATCGACAAAAAATGAGGTAGAAGTAATTTTTACAATACATTTATTTGCCTGATTAAACATGTGTTTTGTTTATTAGAAAATTTAGTTCAGTGTTTAGACGAAAAAACGTAAGGTGAGTCATTTTTTAAACTTTTTCATGTGTGATTTAAAAAAATTAAAAATTACATGTTTATTTCTAATAATAAAATTTTAAAAGTGTTCTTTCATCCCCGTTTTAAAACAATTTTAAGTTTTATCCCATATTAATCATCCATCACTTTTTAAAACAATTTTCAATATTATCCCATATTAATCACCCATCACATTTTTAAAACAATTTTCAGTTTTATCCCATATTAATCCGCCATCCCCTTTTTAAAACAATTTTTAGTTCTATCCCACATCAATCACCCATCACATTTTTAAAACAATTTTCAGTTCTATCCCACATCAATCACCCATCGCCTTTTTAAAACAATTTTCAGTTTTGTCCCATATTAATCACCCATCACTTTTTTAAAACCATTTTCAGTTTTATCCCATATTAATCAGCCATCACCTTTTTAAAAAAATCTTCAGTTCTATCCCACATCAATCACCCATTACCTTTTTAAAAACATTTTCAGTTTTATCCCATATTAATCAGCCATCACCTTTTTAAAACAATCTTCAGTTCTATCCCACATCAATCACCCATCACCTTTTTAAAACAATTTTCAGAAATATCCCATTTATTTGGATTCTATTGAGAAGCGGAAATACACACTAATTCAAAGACTTTCTGACAGCATCTTTAAGAAATATAACAGTCAATATTCCAGAAGTCTAAGGAGTTAAAAAAAAACTCATGCATATAGGTATACTTACAGCATTTATCTATGGAACATTCATGTATGTCCACTCGCAGCATTTGTGCGGGTCTCTCAAAGACCCCCGTTAGTGTGCCAGTGAAATTTCTTCTCTGATGCTTTTGAGGTGTGGTCAACAAATTGTTAAGTGTTTAAGCACCCACATTGAGGCCTCTAGATAGCCACGAATAAACCTGATTATCCTGCTCAACATAACATAAAATAAATTAAATTTTCACTGATTTACCTATATTTTACGGATATCATTAAATGTTTTGAATAATATTGAGTTTATAAGGTTTTTTAAGCATAGCACAAATGATTTGTGCTATGCCTTAAAAACCTTGTCTTATAAACATTAGTTTTTCATAAAAAAAATAATATTTGACAAGTCAAAATATTTCATCGACAAATGTAGATATAATATGTCTCGACGCCATCTAGTGGGAAATTAAGCACTAACAAAGCCTTTCCCAAAAAATAAAGTTGGTTGTTAACAGGTGAAAAAATATAATAAACAGTAATGGTTGATTGAAGTACTAGTACATATTGAAATATGTGGCGTGTTGGGAATAAGCCGACGTAGCTCAGTGGTCCAGAGCACCTGACTGGACATCCGAAGATGCTGGTTCAATTCCCGTCAGCGGCATTTATTCTTACGCGTGAGATATTTTCAATTTGTATGGATATTTCAGGCGACTAATTATTGCTTATAATGATTTGCTATCCATAATATTGAGGTTTTGGTGAGGCTATAAAATGTTTTCTCCTGGCAAAAATAGTCAGTTTAGAAGCCACTTGTGGCTGGCACAAGTAAAGCAAGTTGATCATCAAATAATGTCAACCCGCAACCTAATCCAACCTAAGCTAACTAATCTACCACAACCTAACCTAACCACGTACTGAACCTAATATTTTTTCACATTCTATAAAAACATAGTTCAAATCGTTTAGTCGAAGTTTTTACTTACTAACCTAATGTTTAAATAAGATTTCTGCGTTATAGTAGTAAAGTAAAAGTAAGTTTTAAAAATGACGTATGAGCATAGACATATGAATATTAGTAGACCTGCCCTAATTGATTAAAAGCGTATTATCCCCACTCCCCATACCGGTTCCATTGGAACCGGCTGTGCTCGCGTATGTCCTCAAGTGAAATTTGAAAACGTGACGTCATCATTCTTGTGCGAACTATGGTCGAGGCATCATCGGTTCATTTTACGAAATAACACGGCAAAATGTTGACTTGTACTATGAAAACTTGTAAAAATAGATGTGAAAAAGAGAATAAACCCAATTGTCGTATTACATTCCATATATAAGCATTATTTTATTTTATTTTAAGCATATTCACATCGTATAATATGAATCAGTTGTTACTATCACATCGAGAAACGTCTGGACGCGAAACACAAAGCTGGTTGGTTGCTGGGAAGTAAATTATGAACATTTAAAAAAGTGTCTTAACTAAATACTCTGAAACTAACTACGACTCTGAAAATAGAAGCTGCCTTACTTTGCCGAATTTGGACTTCGCAAATTTGTTCATAACGTGGCGAGTAATTTGCGCTCCCATGTAAAAATGTCTATTCATTCAAAGCAGATTTTACTTTTAAGAAGTAAATGGTGATATTATAATGCGAAATGCCTATTTACTGTCAGATTGATTTATTGACGAATCACAGTCAGCTTCACTCCCTTCGTTCTTCAACAGTTGATTGTACCCCTCGCCATTATCTTCTCGTCTATTAATTCCTATGTCTGTGCGTATGAGGTTTTTTTAGTAGAAATTAAATCTTTATTTCATCCGCTGACATTATAAATGTCTAAGAAGAACGCATTAACGCAATGAACAATACTAAGAAAGAGACGTTTAGATGGTTTGGACGTGTAATAGTATTAATAATAAATGGTCTACTTTCTATAGCGCCGTTTATTGTAATTTAAAAAAATATGTTACAATTTAATTTTGAAAATATTAAAAAATATTCTAATGTAAAATTACTTATTTTTATAAATCACTTATAACGGTAAATAAGCAGTAGTTGTTGGTCGCATCAACTAAACGGCAGATGGAAATTTCTATAGGCAAACACGGGGAGCAGCATTCCATTGCTTCCTCATTAGCATTTTATTTGCCCGGGCGGCCTTGGTTAAAGTTGACCTATTGAAGATGTTTTGGTAGACCTGCACGTCAATACGACAACTTAGAACAAAAAGTTGTCCTTATGGAGTATGGCTACAACCCGCGGTTCTGTCCTACCGACCTTATTTTAATTATGCTCGGAATGAACCATATACGGATCAGAAGGGATGTACACTTTGTTACACATTTCTTCAGACTGATTCGAACACTCTGCCATCATGGAGAGCGCTCATTTTATATTCCCGATGGTTATCTCGGTCACGGTATAAACTTTTCTATCTCCCTGCCTGCAGGACAAACTTGCCTTGGTCATGCCGGTGCAGAAAGCAGTATTGCTGTTGAACAGAATCAATTCGGATGTCAACAATTTTAGCATCAATGAAGCAGCCTTTAAAAGGCAACCTCTGTTATTGCTAATTGCTAGCGTAGTTGACACACTTAATGTCTGTATTTGTGTAATAATTTTGTAATGTTTTTAAAATGAATAAATCGAATTGAATTAACGGTATGTGAAATTGATATTTTAAAGATATTAACCATAAGAATACATCCTAACCTAACTTACAAGCAAGTAAATATATCATTACACAACACCTTGTAATCAAGTGATTACATTCCCATTAGGGATTTTTCGCATGGAGCACACATTTTGTAAAATTTGACATCTTGAAGATGTTTTGGGTTGACCTACTCCGCCACTAGAACAATTTGTAGCATCTATTTGTACTTTACGACCAAAGAAATTTTATATTGTAAAGATTTTCCGTCTTACTCGTAATATGTTAGTAGAAAACGTTACACATTATCGTACTGGGTTTAGCGGCCGTAATACCGCAGTGTTAGTGGCTGACGGATTTTTAAAACCTAACCTAACCCAACCGGACTTTGTTAAAAATCTTGTTGATTTGACAAATATCGATTGGTCGTGCAATGAAAATATAAAAAAGCAGTAATACCCATTGGCAGCACTATCAGAGGAATATTTTATAACGAAATATCGATTTGCCAAAACAAATACATCAAATTAGAACTTACTTGTTGTATAAATAATGTAAAAAACAGCTTGTTATAATGTCGCTTACATTAAAGTCACTTATCACAATGACACGAAAAAATTGGTTTTCCATCTCTTCTTTACCAGTTATAGATATTCCTTATACAGGTGCACATGCGCAACACACACGAATACGTACATCGACAGTACCTGTATATTAAACATCGTAGTTAGTCGGTAGGTTATTGTGTGGATGTATGCTGGACGCAAGTACTTGTGGAAGCAAGCTTTACGTTATGGCTGTACTAACGGCATACGAAGAATATAACGGAACCTACCCACTAAGTCACTTCTATACCTCTGATGTGCCAATGCAGAGCAATACATCGTAGAAGAGCGATTTATAAAGAGACTATAGTTGAATTAACCGGTGATTAGAGGTTATGATGGTCTTTGATAAGATGGTAATTATTGACTGTAAAAATAAATTGAAAAAAACCCGTATTTAAAATTTTCATGCTTAATATTGTTTATGTGGGTTTTTGATGCTAATGAGTAAAACAGACAATTATTTTTGGGATTATTATGCCGTGCTGTGCTTCTTCTTTCCTTATCCAACGTTTCGGAGAGCGTTCAGTGTCCACCATCAGGCAGATCTCTAATCTTATCAGCATTCCAGTGTTAGAATGTGTACATTGAGCTTTTTCAGACTCACTCTTTATTTCACGTTATTATTACACTTAGTCTTATCTTTACAACATGTAATCAATGTAACAATGTAAAAATTGACCCACTAGAGCTCGAAAGGTGAGCTCTAGTAGGTCAATTTTTAGGTCATCGCAACAACTGTTTTCAGCTTGTCAACTTAATCTAAATCATCAGGTTTAAAGCTTATAAATATCATTATGATTTATTTATTTTAAGGAAAAGATATTTATAAATACATACGCAGTTAAAGTTAAAAAAGTTTCTCGTGCTAAAGTTGGTTAGATATATTTATACATTCTGTATTCTTGCATTAATCTGTGGTCTTACACATTATTTAGGTTCGATATTTCTGAATATGGTTTTGTGTGTTATTCGCGGAGAAAAATTAAAGCATTATAAATTTATTAAAAATCTCTTAAAAATCTCTTCAAATCCGGATAAAAACGGGATTGCAAGCCGTTGATAGTATACAATGATGAAATGCGAAAATATTAGAATTATTATGAATTCCGACATTGTGAAAATACGTTCGTATTTTACAATTTTTTTATTAGGAAACCTATCAATTCATTCGTTAAGTGCCTGGATTCCTGTTTTTAACCGGATTATGAATAATTTGGATAGATTCGTAATAAATTAACAATATTCAATGTTACTATTTTTTCTCAGTATACAGGTATTCTAAAAAACGTAAGTTTACAAGCATCATTTAAAAAGATGGCAAGTTAGTTATGAACAAGATTAAGAAAGGTACGGTAAGACAGTTTAGATGAGAGGAGTCAATGGAACGAGAAAGTATAATACAAACATATCGGAAGAATGAACCAAGGTCAAACGGAAGAAAAAGCAAGCGACACCTCACGGAAACATGAGAGAGAAAAAATATAAAAAAATTATAAATCTAAATGAAGAAAGGCGTGTGTAACAAAATAGATTTGTTTTCCATTTAATCCGACCTGCCTACTCATGCGAGATATTTGCATGATTGTTAGGTATTTTTGACAGTGAATTTCTTTCCTTCAAGTGTGAAATTCACTGTGAAACATATCTATCTAATCTATTTATATCTGTCTAACAATCATGCAAATTGTTAGATATGTTCCACAGTGAATTTCCTTCCTTCAAGTGTGAAATTCACTGTGAAACATATCTATCTAATCTATCTATATCTGTCTAACAATCATGCAAATTGTTAGATATGTTTTACAGTGAATTTTCTTCCTTCGGGTGTGAAATTCACTGTGAAACATATTTAACATGTGATATGATGCACTTTTACTGAGATAATACAGGCGGAGACCTCTAGCGGCAGAGTCGAAAAATAAGTAGTTACAATCAAATGGATGGGAGGAAGAAGCTTTACAGGGTAGAAGGCAGATGTCTCTGTGTAGTGGAGGGGTAGACCAATCGTAGGCCTCGATTTAATCTCCCACCAATCAAGAGGATCCAGAGGATGTGGGGCGGCAAGTGGGAGTGATTTACCGAAGCAGACAAAGGAATGGACTTTGAACCGGGAGGGGCTACCTTGATTTATTACGGAAAAAAAACGGGAACCTTGGTAGAGGGTAGTGCGGTGACGTCATGAGTTTGGAATGCAAGGGTGTGGCGGAACGCGATCGTAAACCATCGACGGACGAGGGGGACGTATTTCAAGAAGGGTAACGGGCATAACGCGAAACGAACTGGGGACTGAGAGAAATTGGTAGAATCCTACGCTAAGACATACCAGGAGTGGAAAACATTGGGGGAGAAGGCAGTTACACGCGTCAATTAAAAGAAAACAACAGAAATAAGGGAAAAACAGACAAATTACGTAAGAAAAGTGGAAAAAAAAAAAGCAAACGTTGAATTTCTATCGTAAGAATGACGTGGAACCGCAAAGAAGCAGCGTTGAGGTTACAGGAGAATGATGGCGCGAAGTTAGTTGCGAGAGGGATACCAAGGGAAAAAAGGTTGGCGATGTCAGACACTTGAAAGCGCTGATTTTGAGAAAAATACGAACATGGTTTTGGGCCATTAGGACGCTTATAACGACCCAACGAGGTGATAAAATTAACCCGCGTCTTATGGAGACGAAAATACATTAAAATTAATGTATAAACAATTAGTGGGGAAATTATGAGAGAGTACGTCCGGGTTTGTTATGACAGGTGATTAAGGCCTCTGATCGATGCGAGATGAAGTAGGAGAACAAGACAGAAGATGGGCGTATAGAGATATCAACCGAGGCGACGCCCAAAATTACAGGGAAGGGCCGCGAAAATCCAGTAATAATTCTTGAAAAAAAAACTGACCGAGAGAATAGACAGGATATCAAACCGATGCGATCTAGGACGGGGGACAAAAACATAAACGACGATGTAAACTGGGACGTCTTAACTAAAAGCAAGTATCGATGGGAGCCTTAAATAGAAATAATCGGAAAAAAAAATAGAATAGCTATATTAGACCGTTTGTAAGGGAAGAGAACTAAATGTTAGAAGTAGGAGACGGTCGTACGCGGGAGATTTAACACTGAGAGGGGGAAACAGACGTGTACACCGTTTGAATTGTCGGGAGGAATTGGTTTGGAAGGTAGAGGGGGAAACGGACGTGTACACCGTTTAAATTGTCGAAGGCATAGGGAAGAAGATCAAAGCTAAGCTCGTGAAAGCGTTAAAAACAAAGCGTATCACATCATAAACGACGGCCACTAAATAAATTGTGCGGACACGATAGCATTTAAAATTAAAAAGGCCGGAATTCACATTACAAAAAGACAGTTCGCGCTAGAGCGTAATATAGAAAACGCCGTATGGGAATACGAGACCGCTTCCCAGTCCGCGTCTGATCTTTCTGTCACATGAGACGAATGCCAAGGTGTTAACTCTCTTGGAATGATCAGAATGGCCTAATTAGCATGATGCGACTATGGACTAAATAGGAAAGAACATACGAGTCGATAAAGGTTAGAATAGCATGTATTTGACGTGATTAATGAGGAAACGGGACTATAAAAGGGCTGTTTTTACAAAAAACGGGGAGTCCTTTCGTGAATTTTGAGGGAGTTGAAAATCGCCGGGAACCGTTCAAACACGTCGCGCTGCTTGGTAATTATTTGTGGACTTAGGGAAATTCTCTAGTCAAAAAAAACGTACGGTTAGATTCAGTGTTTGGAAAAAAAAATAATATTCGCATCGGACCTTAGAGAATTTTAGAACTTCAAAGAATTAGTTAAACACAGTATTTGGCGTGATAGTAAATTAAGGTTGAAAATTTAATTAATTTAAATTCAGTGAAAAAAAAAAAGATTAGTAACGACACTACGGTGTCGCGTTATAAGCCGAGTTGTTAATACGAAGTGTTGAAAGGGAGAGGGAAAACGGTTATAATCCGAGACTAACGCGATCCTTCGTTGTAAGAAATTTAAACTAGAAAAATGAAAAAAAAAAAATAATAATACATTTAATGCGGGTATGAAAAGGAAAAAAAATTTAAATCGCTTACTCGATTAACGTTCGATAAATAATAACCATACCTCGCTATAATAAAATAGTAAGAACCCAAAAGTAACAAATAGTAAGAAGAAAAAAAAAGGTTATTACTGAGGTTAGGGGACTCAATTCAGTGAGAAAATCAGGTTGCGCGTTTAGATTAGACATTTACAATCTTATAGAGAGATTATTGATAGGTGGACGGAGACAAAAGAACAGGTTGTTGTGCCGTCGATTATCCCGGTGGATTAGAGGAGGGGCGGGCTCAGGTAAGTGATTTGTACAATTATAATATATTTGCAGGCCAAGGGAAGAGGTTACTGCTCCTGCAGCTATCTGAAGGCGCCAGTTGGGACCGTAATTGTGTACGTATTATCAAATGACATATGTACGTGTATGTACGAATGAATGCATAAGCTGATAAAATAAATATCATTTGTTCCATGACGAAACAATTATCAATTATTATGGGGACTAGGACCGTAATCGGAGTCCGTCATTAGGGCTCATTGCAGGTAAAGTACCTAATTATCGTGGAGATAATTCAAATAATTGGGTACAACGCTCGCAACACGATAATACAAAGGAAGAAAAAAAAATATATCCATTTCAAACCGGCTTTAAAATAGACAGGGCATTGACTCGAGTTGGGCGGAGGACAGGTTGATTTATTAGGGTCTGCAGGGGCAGACGGCCTTGGAGATTAACTGAGACATTAGGGACAGCTGAGTCTGAAATGTGGGTTTGGTTTCAAAAAGAATACGGCGGAAGGATGAATGGCGGCTTGAGAATAATTAAAGTAATTTTGAGCAGCGATTGAGGGCCTATGAACATAGCTAAAGTCATTCAACGGGTGGATCACAAGGTCAGACGGTGTCTGAGAATAATTGAAGAAATTTTGAGCTGCAATTGAAAGTCTACGAACATAGCTAAATTCACTTAACGGGAGGATCCCAAGGTCAGGTGGTGCCTGAGGGAAATTGAATAAACAGGGCGGCAGACTGGAGACCGGAGGAGTCTGGGAACATGGCTAAAGGTCATATCTGAGTTGGTGATCTCTATGAATAAAATCATCGAACAAACAAAACCATAATATATTATGTGTATCGTAATTATTAGCATTTATATTAGTATTTATGTATCAAGCGAACTGGTTGGAATTCACGACTCCTTCCCGGCGATGCTTGGTCTGGAATGTACTGTATAAATAGTACATTGCAGATTATAAAAACAAAACAAAGTAAATTTATATATATTTTTTGATATGTACTGTCTGCAGGGGGGATGTATGTGGCCTGGTAACTATCGGGATGATATACTACGGCTGCATACACGCCCTCTCAGAGGATGGGAAGCAGCCTAGGAAACTGCTCTCCACAAAGACCGCAAGTATATTTTTGCATATAGAACGAAACCGGTTCGTACTAAGTAGACGTAATTCTCGGAGGAGTTGGAATCTGGGAGCGTGTGAACCTGTTGAGATCTGGACGTAGTATGTGACGACCACAGGAATGGTCAACTAGGACACGGTGACTTAGGCACCAACTAGGAGATTGGATCGAGTGATCATGCCAAACCCAGATCGATACGGATCATTTTCACGTCTTGAAGGAGGCAGGAGCCAGATTTTTGGCAGCAAAGTAATATTCCGAGTTCGTCATATATGCAATAACCGAATCGTACTAACACGCTTGAAATTAGTCCCATGTTATCCCACCTAACAGGAGAGGTCGGCGATCCAGAGGTCTCGGAGGACAAATTATGATTGTAATGTACTAACAAATTATGTTTGACTTTCATTTTGTGTATTAAGGTTTTATGACAGGTCGGTAGGGCGGCTTAGATGAACTTCTAAGGAGATCAGATTAGGGAAGGTAGACAGTATGGAGTAAGCGGGGGTTAGGTATTTTGATCCAATTTCGATTCGTTAACCTTGAAATTAACAACTCTGACTTCACCCCTGTCCTAAAGAGAACTAGGGGTTACCAAACAAAGTAATTAAAAACCCGATACCATGAAGAAAAAAATCACACAACGTTTGGTGGGATTTAATTACAACTAAAATACGAGGGAGTTACGTTGAAGGTCGTGACCGGCGTATTAATTAACTAAGTACATTTGTCTTTATATAAATGTATATATATTACCTGAGAACCATGAGTAGCCTTCGTAGCTACCGAAGGGAGAAAGAGTTCTAGGGATATTTAAATGCCAGTGGCCTAAGGTCACTTAGGTATTACAAAAAAAATTAAATTCAAAGGGTGAAAGGAAGAAACATCTCAACTGCGGCCAACATGACCAGGAGAATGGATAGGCATACCTAGAGTGGGGAAAGAGTTGTTAATGAAAAAAAATAACGAAAAGAAAGAGTTCTAAATATTACGAAACAGAAAATAAATCACTGACAGCGGTACAAGTCTAGACAAAAGCGGCCGGACTGCGAAAAGTATAAACAAACCATAAATTAAGTTTAGGGCCCAATCGTAACAACCATAAGCGTGCGTACCTGCTTAAGAAAAAAATAGGGTTTCGCAATACACAAGGAAAGAATGTTAGGACTTCTTACGAACACTGAAAAATAAAATATTGCAAATTCAAAATAGAAATCGCGTAAATATCGTGATAGGGATACGCCTATTAAAAGAAAGACGTTAAAACGTAGACAAGGAATTGTTAGTGTACAAACGGTAAATCACGGGATATTCGTTAGCCAACAACAGTCATTGCGAGTCGTATCAAAGAAGATTAGATACATTCATACGGAATTTAAAATACCTAATTACGGAGACGGACTATTTGGAAATACGGTCGAAATTCGGATTGACTAGGTATCGTTAAATAAAAAAAATATAACGTGTTTATCGGGGAAGAGGTTCCCATATATATATAACTGTGTGAAAATAATTATATATGTGTATGGATATGTATGTACGTATATATACATACATATATATGTCCTATATACGAAATTTTGAGATTGTTAAGTAGCCATTTGGAAAGAAAAAAAAATGGACCAAGAATTCATAACGGGAAGTGAGGTTATAGGAAGTGAAACGGTTCGGGGGGACGTGCCCGACCCCGAAAGGTTAAGGGAGATTTTTAAAAGGTCAAAACGTTCGGGGCGCTTTAAAACCCACAAAATGCGGACAGGCGACGTTGCGGAGCGCGAAAGAATGGAGGAACTATCAAAAACAAGGAAGAGAGATCATCCGGAAGAGGGTGAAGGGAGGGAGAAAGAGACAGTAGAAGAAAATGAGAAAAGGGAGAAAATTCAAAAAAAAAAAAAAAAAACTAAATAAATCTTAACAAACGGAAAAAAAAACCCAGTCGGATGAGGTAAAATTAGGCATGAAACGTAGGGTTAATAGAAAATAATTTTCAGACTACTTGGAAAAAATATATATAAATAAATAAATAAGAGAAAAAATATATAGTGTTAGAAAGGCAACATACATAAAATAATTAAGTAAAATTATAATAAGGAAAAATTAGGTTGTCGCATAATAAGGCGGAAGTGTATATTTACATAAACCGGCAACCCAAAAGTTCTAAAATGGTCGGAAAACGAAGGGGAACAGCCGAAGCTTTGGTGTCAGCGATTGGAGAAAATACTGCAGCTGGGGCTTCGACGGTGAACATCGAAGATGTGACAACAATAATCCAGGCAGCATTGGGACCGCTCGTTAGCAAGGTGCAAGAACTAGAGGAACAGTTGGGAAGGTCGGCAACGGTAGCGGTAGCGGCAGAGGATAGTGCGCCGAAGAACGTTCTACAGGTAGTGGAAATGCTACCGCAGCAGGAGAGACCGTCATTTTCGGGGGGAACTCAAAACCCGATTGCCTTCCTAGAGGAGTTGAAAGATTACATAAGAAAGGTCAAACGTACGGATGCGTTGAATGTCGTAAAAGAAAATTTCAAAGGGGAAGCTAAAAGTTGGCTCAAATTATATTCTAAGCGATGGCAGACATTTGAGGAATTCGAGCTGGATTTTCTCGCGAACTATTGGGGAGACATCAAGAAAAACGCAGTGCGACGACGCCTTGCAGAAGGAAGCTATGACGCAAAAAGGGGAACGTCAATGCTCGCGCATTTTGCTACATATTGGGAGCTCGCGAAGGCACTTAAGATCACGGATACGTCCGAGGGGATAGTGAATGAGATAATGCGGCATTTCCCAAAAGAGACGCAATCTCTATGGTTTTCGGGTGAAATGGGTGACGAAATTGCGGCGGCCGAGTTACTACGACGATTAGATAATATGGTGTGTGATCCTGAGGAACGTCAGCCGCGTAAGAGAGAATACGACGAGAACAAAAAAATCGATAAATACCGAGAGCGCTATAATGCAATGAAGCGACGTATTCATGCTATTGAAAGTGTTAGTGAGGGCGCCGGTTGCAGCAAGTGCACAGATACGTCGCCGCCTACGAGGAAGGAGCCGACTCCGGAAGCTAGCGGGAAGGAGGTTTGCGTTGTGAAGCGTCCGGGAAACTACAACGAGTCGTCTCCGAGGTCCTGAGGAATTCGGCTCAACCAGACGGAGGAGGGACAACCACGCAGACACACAATATTGCGCTAAAAATAATGCTGAATTCAGGATGGGACATCACTAAAGGACTTGGAAGAAATCAACAAGGAATAACTAAACCAATACAGGCAGAAGGGAGTGAGAGGAGATGTAAGAATGAAGGGTTAAGAAGTAATTCGGATACGTATGTAGGGGCGTGCGTAGATTTATTGCAGCAAACTAGCACAGAATGGGGCAAGTCGGAATTTGAGGCGTGGGAGGGAGACAGCGACGTAAAGAATTTTCATAACATTTTCGAAGACGAGGCTTACGATGAAACAGGAAGGGGTAGCACTTTGCCACAGCTACCGGAAGCTAGGGCATATGTAGGGGACACGGAGGTGCGATGCTTGATAGATACGGGCAGCCAGGTTACATGTATATCGCAGGAGTTTTACGACCACCATTTGTCGGATACAGAACAATACCCAGTTATGCCGGTAGCAGCGATTCAAATAAAAGGAGCTGTGGGCCACAAGAGTCAACGGATTTCTAGGTTAGTGCTGGTGCCTTTACAATTTGGGGACCTTCAAATAAACACGCCGTGTCTAATCATACCGAAATTAATCAGAACAGTCATTCTAGGAATAAATTGGCTAGACGAATATGCGGCGGAGTTTAAGTGTGGGGAAAATAGGCATTTTAAAGTCACATCTGGAGGGATTGAGAGAACAATAGGGCTGTCAAACTCCACAATAACGCGGGTAAAGTCGAACGAAGAGGCCGGCGGAAAACCGTTAAATTGCGCAACAAAAAATGTAAACACGACCGAAAGTGATTTGGGCCAGAATAACCTTTCAAGTCTTGAAGAAAAGATAACTACATTTGTAGCCAAGCTTAGTCTAGACACGCAAGGGAAAGAGGGTTTGACACAAGTGTTAAACAAACATAAAAAAGTGTTTATCGACCGGCCGGGGTTGACGACATTATACACACATGAGATAAAGATGATAGATGAATCACCGTTTGTGAAACGATCGTACCCTGTGCCTTTCGCATATAGGGACAAAGTCGACAAAAAAATAGCCGAATTAGAGGAGCTAGGTATCATTAACCGTGAAGCGACGCAATTTGCAAGCCCTTTGACGTTCACGATGAAAAAGGATGGAGCCGTCCGGATTCTCTTGGATGCCAGAGAATTAAACAGTCGAATGGTGGGAGAGGTAGAGAAACCGCCGTTAACCTCCGAAATATTACAGCGATTTCACGGTGTGAAATACATAACAACATTGGATCTTAATTCGGCGTACTTTCAAATACCGTTAGATCAAGATAGCCGAAAATACACCGGATTTGTGTACAACGGGAAATCATTCGTATATAAGGTACTACCACAAGGTCTGAAGACATCGGTAGGGAGCTTTTCGAGAGCTATGGATAAAATATTAGGCCATCAAATGCGGGACTTTTGCGCAAATTACCTAGACGACTTAGTGATATATACATGCGGGGACCGAGAGGCGCATTTCGAACACGTGGGTGCGGTGTTGGAGCGTTTAGAAGCGGCTAATATGACGTGTAAGTTGGAAAAGTGTCAATTTTTATTTACTGAAGTACACATGTTAGGACATATTATTTCGCCATACGGAATTCAAATGGACCCTGGAAAGATAGCTGCCATAAAAAATTTTCCCGCGCCAAAGAAAGTGAAACAGGTTAGAGCATTTTTGGGTCTCTGTAATTACTACCGGAGGTTTGCAAGTAGATACGGAGAAACTACAAGCGTTTTGTGCGACCTACTACAGAAAAATCGAACTTGGAGGTGGACGGATATAGAACAAAGGGCGTTTGAAAACGTGAAGGCGTCTTTTCTAGCTTCAGTAATTTTGCACCACCACGACCCGAGCAGCACGTATTATTTACAGACGGATAGCTCTGGGTTCGCAATTGGAGGGGAACTCTATCAATTGGACCGCGATGGAAATCATCACGTCATCGGTTTTATAAGTCGAGCGTTACGAGGCCCCGAGTTAAAATGGACTACTTCAGAGCAGGAGCTGTGGGCAATAATCTATGCACTACATAAATTCGAAACATACTTACGGGGGGTGCGGCTAATAATTCGGACCGACCATCAAGCGCTGACCTTTTTAAAAAACTGGAAAATGTACAGCGGCAGAATAACGAGGTGGATCCTTTATTTAAATCAATTTGACTACAAAGTGGAGTACGTGAGAGGGAAAGAAAATATCGGACCTGATATTTTGTCTCGGTATTCGCATGAAGCAGTGAACGTACAAGAAGAAAAGGCTGTTTATCCGGAGGTAGCGAGCTTCGCGGTGAAGGGAAAGCGACAGATACGGCGCCACCTCGAGAATATTGCAGAATTACAACATAAAGATGATTTTTTGGGTGAGGTGTTGGGACTCATAAAAGGAAAACAATTCGGGCCGCCAACACGGAGTGTCAGTAGGTACCTGAAAAATTATAAGAAAATAGGTCGGACTCTGTATTATGCGGCGAGAGGAGATAGAACACTTCTAGCCATACCTCAAGGATTAACCGAAGAATTAATTAGAATGGTGCATTTGGAAATTGGACACGGAGGTGTATTTAAAACGGGATCGGCGATCAAAGACAGGTACTTTTGGCCCGGTATGCACAAACAAATAAAACAAAATGTGCGGGTTTGTCACCTATGTCAAATGGCGAAGCGCGAAATTCGACCCACTGTAGGGCCGGGCAGGTCTATCATTACTCGAGAGGTGGGGGAATTAATCATGGCGGACTTATATGGGCCACTACCGAGAAGTCAAGGAGGGGTACGGTTCATATTGGTAATACAAGATACGTTCAGTAGGCTAATTAGATTATACCGTTTAAGAAAAACTACCACTAGAACCGTTTTAAACTGTGTAGAGAAATTCCATAAGGAAATAAAGATCGCCGCCATTTTAACTGATAACGGGTCAGTATTTTGCTCAAGACAATGGGATCGGACTTTAGAGAGCATGGGAATCCGGATATTACATACTTCAGTGCGCAACCCGGGGCCCAACATCACAGAGCGGGTGA